>CADEBD010001019.1:0-10358 GCA_902825455.1 Arctia plantaginis | reverse complement strand
GAAGATAGTGGACTCCCTGATGATGTTCGCGTGGTCCCACCTAGACCACTACATGGACAGCGTGGGGCAACTCACTTCGCAGATGTTGGACCTAGTGCTCAACTATTGCGCTAAGTTGGGCAGAAAAGGTAACGGTCTTATGATGTGGAATTTTTTTGAGCTAATTTATATAACACGTCTAAAATTTTGACTTTATATTTCGTAACACCTTGATTAAATTGCAAATTAATTAAAGGCATCAAAGAATAATGGCGGGTCTTCACATAAAAATTATTCGAATCAAATTGCATCGTCTTGTAGTAAAAAAAATGTATTTTAAAATTCGGCTTTTTTCTTAGAATTTTATAATATTTAATGCTATGTGTAAAACAATTTTTGTTTGGGAAAGACTAGGAGAAAAGATATTAGTGGACTCTTTCTAATCCACAGATAAAAAAGTCTTTTATAACATACCTGCATAATGTTTCCTTTATTTTATCAATTTGTCTATGGCTATCGACTATTCTTATTGTCTTTTGTATTTTGTTACGTAATTATTTGATAATTATAACTGTATGTGTGTCATTAAAAATAAATAATAGTCCACTACTTTCAATGTGTGTCTGATGCATGAAATAATTATCCTATACTTATGTACTATTCGACCAAGCGTTTTAGACCAACGCGTGGAATGCGGCCTCCCCGCCCGCACCTCGCTGCAGGTACCGCCATCGTCTTAGTACCGTCCGCAAGGTTGCTACCGCTAGCACGATATTGATATTTTTTTAAGTTTGTTTTAATTCGTCAAATTATTGTTACTTATTAAAACTGTTAGTATTTTATTGTGTGGAAAATGGGGAAAAAATAAAACAATACATAGTGGGACAGTGAGAAAAACTATTAAGATTCCTGAATTTCAGCAGTCCGCACCCTGTCCAATGACGTATTTATATATCACTAGCTGACCCTGCAAACGTTGTTTTGCTATTTACATTATTTAAAAAAAAAAAAAAAACTTAAAATCCGTTCTTAGCTGACCTCTACTCGGTGAAAAAGAATATTCCTACCAAATTTCAAGTCTTTAGCTCTAATCGTTCCAGAGATATCGTGATGAGTGACTATATACGTGGAAATCTCTTATATTTATTTATATATCTATATATATATATATATATAATATATATATATATATATATATATATATATATATATATATATATATATATATATATATATATATATATATAGATTTCAACATGTAATGACTTTTAAATTCCAAACCTAAACTAGTCAAATGATTCGTTTTAATCACAGCGATTTCACATGTGATTGTGATTTCGTCATAGACAAAGATAAAAGGCATTAAAATCAGTCATAATTCTTTTTATCAAAGATTACGACCTTTTTTTATTTTTTAGATTCAGACCTTTCACGAGTCCTGTGCGTAAATCAGTCACAGGTATTTATTTATTCAATGGGACATTAAACAGTTACACGTTGGGTAATAACTAGTTTAAAGTTAGAGTAAATAATCTGTTTAGTGTATGTGCAACCCACACGAAATAATATTTGAAAGAACGAAGTGTAAATCGTGCGTATTTTATATTTGAGTTGCTGCACTTTGAGAAAATTGTGTGATAGGCGGGTCAGTATGTGCCGTGTCTGGGAGTGGTTTGTCTGTGATGGGTGTGATTGGTGTGATTGGAAGTATATGAGTGTGACTGTGTGTCTGGCTGTAGTGATGAATGAGGTTGCTAAAATTGTTTATAAAATAAGTGTTATTTATATATGTTTTTAACAACAAATGGCTACACTATTGTATTAGGTACAAAACCTGTAAAAATAGTTGTATTGTGTGTCATATAAACAAATAAAATAAAATAAATAAACATACAACACACCTTTGTGTGTTGTATGTTTCCACAATGTGACGGAGAGGAGCCCGTACTCCGGCATTGGTTCTACGACAACTAAGTGTAAGATATATTAACTTATGAAATGTTTTCTTTTACAGTCGATAATGACGAAAGCAGCGACGACGGTAGCAAGCTAAGTGGAAGCAAACCTTCGAATGAGATCCAGAAAGATGCTGTCCCTGCAGAAGAAATTAAGGAACAGAAAACCAAACAGGTTGTTCTCAACGTTGTGACTGAAATAAAGAAAGAAAGATAGAAAAATAAGTTTGAATGTAAGATGGGGTAAAATGAGTCGCCCAACTGTGAAACCTGTGGTACAATAACGATGTCCGCCATTTTTATTGGAATGTCAGCGGAATCGTATTGCCAAAGAACATTTATTCCAAGAGAAGACAAGATATTGGATTATTTCATAGCATTCTCTCTTCGCATAAGCAGCTGAGAAACTATAAGATGTGCGGAAATTCCAATATATCTTAATGTTTAGTATTAAGTTTTATAATGGTACTTGTAAACAATGTATTTTGTATAACAATATGACTGATATGTCGGACAATAAAAGTCCTTAAAAAAAAAAAAAAAAAATCAACGATACAGGAAATAAATGTTTTTTTTTATGAAGTTTGTTTTTGTTTTATTTATTGTGATAACAACGTTTTAGTAGTAAAATTCATATAGACCTTTTCGAAGTTATTAGAGATAATGTTACTTTAAAATATCACTGACACTGGCTTGGCCACTACCAAGGATTTTAGTTTTGTTAACACAAAAAAATTGTCGCCAAATATCAGAGTTTGTAACTCAGCTCAGCAACATGAGATGACTACCAAACTCAAATACCTGTATAGTTAAACAAGCTAAAACAAAGGGTCTGGGCTGTAAAATTTGAGGGTTTCCCTAGATTTCTATAGGATCCCATCATCAGAAACTAACTTGGTGGTAAACGTTATTTTTCAGGAGCATTTTGTAACAATAAAATCATTTAATCTATACATCTATATCTAAGGAGAGGCCTATGTCCAGCAGTGGACTAGTAAAGGCTGTTGATGATGATGATGATGATGATCTATATTTATACAAATAAATATAATTGCAAATAAAAAACCGCTTTTTACTAAATGTATATGTAGGTTTACACACGGTAGGTACATATGCCAAAATAACATTTTTTACCATTTTTGTCTGTCTGTTTATTCCGGGTAATCTCTGGAAGGGCTGGACCAATTTCGACGCGACTTTCACTGGCAGATAGCTGATGACATAAGGAGTAACTTAGGCTACTTATTTTAGACTAGCTTCGCCCCGCGGTTATAACAACAAACGCGGGTCTCAGCTAGTTTATTTATAAAAATCACAAATTAGAAAAGTTGAGTTTATAAGTTTTCTGAACAAGATTCGTTTTGTTTTCAAACTGTCAAAGTGACGTTTAAACTTAGTTTTACCATCACGTCAATGTATCTATCCATAGTATGTTGATCTAATGCAAAATATAAAATAACATGATTGAGGTTATGTTGAGATTTTGGTTTTTTAAGGGCTTTTCGCTGGGTTGTGGAGAGGAGTTGTCACTCGGATCCTAACCTTATTTTTCTGTTCCTTAGTTTTAATTGTTTTCTTTTAATCATCAGGCAGTCTTATTATTATTTATGTGTAGAATTTTCAGTAAGTAATTTGTTTCATTTAGTTTAAATAGATTATTATCTTTGTTTATTTGTTTAAATATTTATAAAGGATTTATCCTTTAAATAATTAAGATAGGTATGTCCCTCATTGTGAAGCCCGTCTCCCCCTATTCCTCCAGATCCCCCGGACCCTGGAGGTTTAGGTCGAGTGGTTCCTCAGATGGCTTCTCATGGTAAGCGTCGCCTTGCCTCTGAGGATGCTATCTGTCATGGGGATCCAAAAAGAAATATTACAGAAAACAGTATATATCCATCCGAGTATTGTGATAGGCGTTAAAATGTACGAACCTTCAGATAAAGCCCCGTTTATAGTGCACGTATCGCGGATAGAACCAGATCTTTCCTCCGGCACCTCTATTCGCCCATTAAAATTTGGTCAATTTTTATGTTTTAACAAAATTTCGAAAATCGCAACAGATGGGGTAAAAAAAGTAGGCAGAAACAAAATCTCAGTTGAATTTCTGTCAGCTGAAGATGCAAATAAATTTCTAGACAACCCTATTTTGAATACTAACAAATACACTGCTTCGATACCTACCTACAATATCACCAAAATGGGTGTAGTTCGCCATATTCCAACAGATTGGTCGATGACGGATTTTGTCCAATCTGTAGTTGTTCCTGATAGATGTGGCGAAATCCTAAAAGCGAGAAGACTGAGTAGAAAAACTGTTGAGGACGGTAAGACTGTATGGATCCCTACGCAGTCTGTGGTCTTAACCTTCCGCGGAAAAATCCTCCCACAAAGAATCTTTAGCTATCACTCGTCCTACCCGGTGAGATGTATAATTTTCCAACTATCCGATGGTTCCTTTGCTGTCGATTTGGTCACACGAAATTACAGTGCCGGTCAAAGCCACGTTGCTTCCGGTGTACCCACTCTGGGGAGACTTGTAACGTAGTCGAGGCTGAAGCTTCCTGTCTTCACTGTCTTGGTGATCATTTTACTACCAGCGGTGCTTGCCAGAGCAGAGAAGGCAGAAAAGTATAAAAACCTTAATGGCTCAAGAAAATTTAAATTATGAGGAAGTGGCCAGGCAGTTTCCTCAAGTTGGCAAATTATACTCTAGAGTCCTTGGACAGTCTTCGCCTTCCTTCCCGCTCTCTTCAAGTTTGACATCTTCCCAGCAGCGTTCTCCTCCAATCACTACTATATCATATAAAAAAACTGTTATTTCTTTCCCGCGTCTTAAGGCTCCTTTAGGAAAATCCTTCGACAAGGCTGCTCATCAAGCCCTATTTCTGAAGAATCGTCGTCTTTGCCAAACGGATACTCTCTTCAATGTTCTCAATCAAAGGCTTCGCCTACTCAAGATGAAGGTCTATTAGAGCTGTTGCTATCTATGATTGTCAATTTGATATCAAATAAAAATCATCTTTACCGCCCAACGTTGCCCAGAAACTTACATATATCCTCTCCCTTGCTTCTAATTATGGCAGTTGTTCTTCAATGGAATGCGAAGAGTCTTCGTCCTAAGAAACATGAGCTTCTCAATTTAATTAATTCTTTTATTCCATCAGTTATCGCCATTTCGGAGACATGGCTGGTGCCTGGTTCCCGATTTCGGGTCCCGGGGTACTCGTGTCATCGGAGTGACAGAGACGTGACCATCATGACCATACAGAAATATACTCTTACGATATTTGTTCATCCCTTAAATCACAGCTGTTTGATTCGTGGTCCATGCTGTGGCGCGTGTCTTAAACTGTGACAGGCCAATTTTACGGCGATATACAACCAGAAAATCCACTTAAGCCGTGGTTTGCTAAATATAAAAAAAAAAAAAAAGACACCACTTCTATAATTTGTCGGTTAAGACTAAATCACTCATGCACTCCAGTATTTTTAGCAAAACTCAGAATTAGGGATAGCTCTATTTGTGAGTGTAGGCTTGATGATGGAAACGCGAACCATATATTTTTTAATTGTCCTAGAACTAATTTTCCTATTTATGAATTCATTCCTCCTCATATTCCTCATCCCACGTGTCTTAAATTACTCTTGTCTCGCATTTTTACTCCTTTTGTATTCATTCTAGGTAAGTGTATAACTTTAAGCAAAATTAAATGATAGTTTCAATATCACAGTGTAATATTTGTTTTTGTTTTACTGGTTATTTATTATTTTGTATATGTATATATATTATTAGCTGTTTATATATTTTACTAGTTTAAGTTTTATCATGCCTGTAAAAGATAACAATTTATTCATTGTTATTCTTTCATTCTCAATTATTTTTTTTGGCTCTACCACAGCTCTACATAAAATCCTTTGACAGTTTGTCTTTCAAATACGTCATGTATTTGAAAGACAAACATTGGCGAAATTGTGGTTACATTCTACCACAAAGCCATTAACGAAAAGTTGAAGTTGATAAAATAACATATTTTTTTAATTTCTGAAATAAAATAGACTCAATTTAACCAAGTAACCACATTTAAACATCATGAATGGTCTAGCGTTGAGAATAAGTCGAGGTAGCGATAGTAAATCAAAAAAATCAATTGGTTTTTCTCCTGTAAACATATCAATTTCTAGTTTTAAAACATCAGGTATGAAATAATATAGTATGTTATTTATTTAGTAAAAACAATCCACCAAACAATGTTATGCAATATAATTTAATATTAAATTTTTAGATAAATATCACGAGTTATTTCAAAAATTTGCTGATGCCACTTCTACAGATGAACAGTTACCCATTTTAAGAAAGATTGTAGATCTGTACAGAGATGCGATTGACACTGATATTATAAAGTTTATGGTCGTCGTATTTCTACAAGCAGAGGCTAAACATCCTCTGAAATGTTTTATCGCAAGGTAATGTAACATCTCATTATACTCTTGATTGTCCCCACTTGGTGGAACTATACATACCTGGTGAAAATATAGTCTGACCTGACCGGTTTCACCGTACGGCATTTGTTTTTTTTTACCACATTCACACATCGCCATTTAGTCCCAAACTAAGCAGAGCTTGTACTATGGGTACTAGACAACTGATATAAATACATTTTTTTTATTTGTAAATATACATATCATACATAGAAACACCCAGACCAAATCAAACATTAAATGTTAATGCACACAAATGTTTCACTTGAGCGAGAATCAAACCCCTGACCTTCTGAATATCAGTCAAAGGTATTATTTTTTTATAGAATACAAAACGAGCATAAAATAATTAAATAGTGAAAAAAGTAAAAGCGAGTTTGATTTCATAATGTAATTATAACCTTATTTGCTAAATGTTACCACCACAATTTTTTGTTAAATACACTTGTATGCATTAAAGTTTGATCACTAGGTACTAATTGCACAAAAAAAATAGAATTTATTAAAGTATCCTATAAGTTTAAATAGTCTACAGAAAGTAATGCAATATAGAAAGTAATATGGGTGCAAAATGGAAGTTGAAAATATAGATGAAACTTTGTGATTTTTGGTAGCAATGTTTTCAAACTACAGTTACTCTTTATAGGTATAAAAAGTAATAAAAACGTTGTTACAAATTTTTCCAAAGTAACCTTAAAAATGGGTGTAAGTTTGTATGGGGAACAATTTTTTTTAACTTATCAATTCCAAACTCTTAGTATGATTATATTATCTATCAAAAATAATAATAATTAGACACCTTTTTTTTTTTCTTTTTTTCCGTGCGGAAATCCCCTCGGATACCACCTGTCGGTGGCATGTCGGACTCGAACCGACTAAAACCGCACGCCGTCTCGGGTACTAATAGCCGAGGAACCAGGTATACCCTAGAAAGGAAGTCCCTGGTGTGGAAGTCCCTGGTGAAATAATTAGACACCTATTTTTTTGTATTTATGGATGAGATTTGGCACATAGTTAGATTATAGCCTAGAATAGCATAGAGCATAGAGGCTACTATTTATCTAGGCCAAGGCGACGCCGCCGTCAAAAGCTAGTATACACATATAGCACTTATAATAATATGTGCTTTTATAGTATTTGGGATTAAATTAATATAGCATTTATATAAGTAAACAGTGCGTATACGATGCTACATTTTACATAGAAATCACTTCATTTATCAAGTTTGTGGGACAGACGACAAATATATAATTTAATTTTACGATCCCACTTGTGCATTGTTATCACACTACAATAACATTAAATTAACTAAATTCTTTCAACAAATTGTTAGCACGAACAAGTATTTGGTATAATAAAACTCTCTGTATGTTCTGCGATCATTTATATTTCCCCGTCCTTTCTAACAAAACTCTTTCTATTAGATCTACAGCTACCCTCTTTTTCGTTTGAAAAATATATTAAACTCTATAACTAAACAGTGGCGTAAAAATTATGCCTGTTAGTGTAAGTAAACCCTTTTCTTTAAATAAGAACCGGAACACTTTTGAGTAAGCTTTAGTTACGCTGTACTTCAGCAGAGGACATTCATTATTTAACTGCACGGATAGCGTAGTGGTTTAAGCGGTCACCTGGCCACTTCCTACTGCGCTAAGTGTTGTGGGTTCAATCCCCACATAGGACATCACAGTCTGTGATCCACAAATTGTTGTTATGATTCTGGGTGTTCTTAGTGTCCGTTTCACATATGTTTGTAAAGTTCTCCGCGACACAGGATATATTCCTAATGCGATAGTTGTCTTTTTTAAATATATATACTGCCACAATATGCTGACTTGCTGACCAAGCTCTAGGAATCAAAATAGTTTCAACTAGTACAGATAAAAGATAACAATAGCTTGAAATTGTAAATATATAATCCTGTTCAGAAATAATGGTCAGAGATAATGACTTCTGTTCTGAGATAATACTGTGCTAACTGTTCAGAGATAATGATTACGCAGACTTATATTACATTACAGTTTCTATAAAAACTAATAATTTTATAATGTACATTGCTTACTAAAGTTAATTAATTTTCCAGGCATGTCACAAAAAACAGCAACCTTCAAGAACCATTTACAAGTGTACTAGCATCACAGATATCTACAAGAATATCACCAGAGCCAACACACTACAAGGAATACGAAGATGTCGTAAGCAAAGTGGCAACATGTATTGAGAATTTTAACGCAGGTGTCGCAGCTGTACGGATTGTGGAAAATGAACTTGGCACTTACTTGATGAACTGTTTGGATTTCTGTGTGGATCTATTGTTGAGGTATTGTACTTCCTAAATTGATATTATTGACTAAATAACTGTAATATACCATGATCAGATGATATTGGCTTTGAGACTAGCAGATAATGAATACTTGGAATTCACAATAATCTCCTAGCAAAATGTGGTTTGAATTTTACATGAGAGTTACTGTCTTTACATGACATTAAAAAAAACCTATATGTAAAAAATTATCTAAACTATGAGTGAAAATCATCATCACCACCAAGTTCCCGTTTCCAAAAAAGGTTCCAGGTTAAAGAAAGAAAGTAAATAGGGGTAAGTAAAACAGATGTGATGAAGTGAAGGAAGCCAGAGAGTGAAGGAGCCAGGTCACAGATGAAAAAGCACTAGCTTATAAAACATTACATACTGTCTGTCCTTTGATTAAAACAGTCACTAAGACAGGCTTTTTTTTTTAAATATATATAAATCATGAAATTAACACCTACTAGGACATTTAGACACACTTTAATTATTCTACATACTAGCAAAAACCTTACCCCCTTACTACAGATGAAGTATAAAACCAAGAGGACTTTTTCCGTTAAAAGACTAATTCCAGAGGAAATTGTCTTAAAATTGTAGTTTTATGGGGCAGTTACACCTTAAAAAAATAATACAGAGTGCCACCACCCCTATTCATCCCGTGGGTGTCGTAAGAAGCCGACTGAGGAAGAAAAACTACGCAGAACAACAGCACTGCAGAAAGAAGGAAAACTCCAAACCCTATACCAACCCTGGCCAGCAGGTATAGTAGGCCAAAACCTCCTTTCTAAGGAGAGGCTTATGTCCAGCAGTGGACTATTAAAGACTGTTGATAATGATGAGGCAGTAACTTCTAAAAAATAATCATCATGGTCCAGCCATAGCTAACAGATATCTTTTAAATTTTAGCGAAAGCAAAACCTTATCACCAACGGAAAAGAACGAAATTTTCACCCTATCCCATATTACTCTACGCCTGTTACTACATATTGTTCAGAAAGCAAACGATGAGAGCCTCAGCGAGTTAATTCCTTTGTTCATTATCATAGAGCTGTGTATTAAAGACTTGATGATTCACAATGATGTGCCTATGGATACTAAATCAGTGTGTGGCATACTGTTTATTTCTATGTATATTGTAAAGAAGGGACCTGACAGTTGGCTACAAGTAAGTATACACAATAATACAGAAATTAAGGTAAAGAAAAACACATAAAATGTTTATCTCACGTCGGTATGTGGAATGTGGATTCGGTGATGGTTCCGATAGCCCTTGTGCTTATGAATTGATTGGCAAGAGCCTCGACCGACACCTTAATAGGGTCACGATAGACGGCTGGATCAAGGGTTTGAAGCAAAAGGACGTTCTCAACACTAGTAGTGAGTAGGTTTCTATCTTTAGAGCTTTAATCACCAGTGGTCTACAATATTTGATATTTTTAAATATGTATTTGTTTGTGTAATATGGTTATATGTATAAACATATAATCAATAGAATATTTTATATATATAACGAGGTCTTGGGTTCGAATCTCACCAACATATAAATGGATGAAGAACGCTATCATTTGTTCTGTGTCTAGATGTAATTTATCTATAATATGTAGGTATTTAGAAATATATATATCGGAGAACCA
>CADEBD010001018.1:0-21359 GCA_902825455.1 Arctia plantaginis | reverse complement strand
TATTTTGTTTTAAAATGTTTGTATCTTCGGAAAGTGATACATTCCCCTGCAAGGACAACATAATACAAGTTTAAACAAATCCTCGAAGAAGACGTAAACAGTCGTCACAAGAACCTGTGATGCCGATCCGCCCTGTTCGAGTGATGTATCTATGGAGCGGGTCAGGCAGTGCTTTCAGCATGGGGTAACATAGGTAAGTGTTTAATATGTACTAGCTTCGCATAGAATGCGCATATTCGGCTTATTCGAAAACCGACAAGTTGACGGATACGCGTATATCGCTATTCGTGCTTGTGTTATGGGTACGAATAAAGCGAATTTTACTCTCCACACTTATGCGCGTGAATAACCCGCATAACGAATAGCACATAACCCAGCGGGGTCAAGCATAACATCCCACTTACACATACTTGGAGCTACGTACTAAATTCAGGTGTATCTACCCAAGATAATTTTATGAGAACAATTTCAGTATAAGAAAACATTTGTAACCGCTTTACGTGTCGGGGCGGATACTCACCGGCTTACCCAGCGGAGAAATACACGGGGTTTAAACCTCAGGGCGCCTTGTCGAAAACAGAAGGGTGTGCGTTGGGGCCCTAAGGGACTCCTCAGGGGAAAAGACAACTTACACCTCAGTCATACAAAACATGTATATTTCAAAATAAATACAGAGTTACAATTAAAAAAAAAACATAAAATATGGGTATAAAAAAAAAAACCCCCGAGCGGCGCGGGGTCAAGGCCGAGCTGATGCTGCTCGGAGCCTCCTCGTCATCAATCCAGCAGGCCACTTCCACACCACCCCGAGTCGGCTATTTATATTAGGTTTATAATTTTAAAAAAGGGTTTCAATATTTATATTAATTACATAAAAAGGGAATTACGTAACCCTTGAATGAGGCTACCGCTTGCTTGGTGAGCCGCCGTGACTGCTAGTTTCCCAGAGGGTACTGAGTAGCTCGTTTACGCACAAGAAGGACACGAACAAACAGAGCACGCCTTCTGAGAGTTATTTTACCCGAAATCTGGAGCCCTACGAATGATTAGCACTCATATAATCGTTCAGGTTCCAAAACAAATGACTACAAGGAAATTAAGATTAACTTACCACTGACGGGGGTACTTAGGACAAAGAATTTACTAAAAATTTAAATTTAACAGACGAATAAAAATACTACTTAATATCGGAAGACTTGAATCACCAGAGGGTCCCCCGCGGCTGAAAGCCGGACTTATATAAAGCTCGGTTTGAAAGAATTTCTAGAAAGAATCCCTCTTTATCATTTTAATTTTCATTCAAATTATCATCGAGGTTAAACACGACTCCCAATCAACAGTAACCCGCTTCTACCATAACAGGACACTTTTAACACCAATACAATATTGTCAGGATAATTATTTACTATGACTTACCAAAAAAAAACCACGCCATCTAAGTGGTCCGATGGCGGACGAAAAAGGACATCAATATATAGTTACAATATACTGCGGATAAAATAATAAATGCGACGCGGGGCAACAGTGTCACTGTTTACAACTCCGTACGCAATACAAATACACGGTGATTTTGGAAAGCGTCTTTGGAAACATAAAAGTTTGAATTAATTATCAGTAACAGCAAGCTATATACAACGTTAATTTAAAAAAATATATATTTTTTTATATCAAAGTCGCTATTAAACGTTTACAGCGAAAAAAGTGAGACCCGTAGTAGTAGGCTATTCAATCACACGTAGGTATGATACTACGAATAGACAACTACATGCGTTTTAAATATCGAGTCACATAAACGTCGCGCGCCACGGCGCAAGGTCAAGGACGTTTAAATTATTATTCGCCGGCAGTGTAGCCTGCGGGTGACATACCTGGACAATGAGTTTTAGTGGACCCCCCCCGGATGGTTAGGTGAGGAGGGCCAGTGCCTTTGGCACCTAGAAGCCCGGACTAAATTCGCCACCTGGATTTTTTCTCTATGGTTGGAATAAAAAAGACTTGTTTTTCGTTTCATAACGGGATATGAAAAGCCGTGAAAATTTTACGCTTATCGCACGATAGTGGAGCTTTGATAAAGTGAAAAGTGATGCAGACACATTAAGAAAATTAAAAAACAATTGCATTAAAAAAACGTGGACGTTTGTGTATGAATGCAGCGGAACTCACATTTGAGCAGTTCCTTCGATACAGAAAGTGTAAATAGGTAATGACAAGTTAATTAATTATGTCGATAGCCTCCGATTTTTTAAAATACGCCTGAAAATATTTATACCTGCAGTCCGGTGATAAATTGATTTGTTGTGAAAAGAAACATCCGTGGTTAAATAACGAAAAGAAGTTTGAAATAAAATAGGTATTTCCAGACGCGTCCACTAAGCCGTGTAAAAGTCCTATGAAGGGCAAAATTGGAGTCTCATTTAGTACAGTAACTCGCTAGCTCGCGCCTATAGGTATACCTTTTATCAGCTGCTGTTAGCGTCGGCGGTGCGCAGCGGCCACCGAAACGCCAACGGAGTGTTCATATATTATAAGATAATGAAATGAATGATCAGTCCATTACTACTTTCCAAGTCGATCGAGTAAAAATGAATATTAAAACAGAAAACTTTATTTTAGACAAACTTACAATTGATTTAATCATTTTTATGGTACTATAGAGGATTCCAAATTAAAATATTTCGTTTCCAAAACGCCTATAAAATCACCGTGTATAATGAAAAAATAACCCCTGTTACAACCACCCCTCCCTCAAAGATTCCCTGCTAGTGTTCGCAGGGAAATATCATCAACAGAGCCAAAATCCATATAAATGGTTTTACCAAACCCCGTTGGATTAGGAAAAATTATTCTATTGACTTCGCGACAACAAAAGCATGTAGCTATCGATTTGGTTTCCCCTCGTATCTGTTTTTGTAAGGAACCAGTTTGAATGGTGTCCATTAAAATCGCCACTATAAGCGACCTGCTGTTTGCCATAGAGGAAGAAAAACCAAATAGTCCCATGTCTGAGGAATTGTCGACGATTCCGGAGCACAAGTAAATGGCAATTAAAATGTTCTAATTGGATTGCAATTAAATCAATTTTATATGAATTAATTCTAACGCAGAATTAGTTCTTTCATGTATTTCAACCCGTTGTGTTTGAACTGAAGCATATGCACTATAATTGCCACACCACCATAATCCATCCCTATCGAGGACGAAAAATATAGTACATTATTGATATTTACCATGAGTAGCTGGTTAATCCAGTTCAACTTCCATCGCAATATGAGATGTGTTCTGCGATTAATAACTGTTCGAATGTACCATGACCGTAAAGACAATTGAGCGAACACGTGATCCACCTCACGCCATATCTTCGACAACCGTTGTACGCGAACAGCTGGAAAGAATGGGTAAAAGATGGCGCCCTTGGTGATCTCATCCCAGCGTTGTGCCATTCACTGTTCCTATGAGGTCATTATCTAGGAACATCGCGGCTGCTGTTGAAGCAATCTTGTAATTTACCGCGATCCGCGGCCCAAAAAATCGCATTTCATGTTTGTTGTCATTGAAATAGTACATTGGCTGCACGTCTGTCTGCACCTCGAGGATCGACCGGAAGCACACCCGCAACACCGTGGCAAAGCCTCAGTGCTAACCGGTACTATATTGCATCAGTACACCCCAAGAATATCAGTGCAAGTGTTGCCTTGTAACAGTTTGCGGACCGGGACAGCGCCGACGGCGCCCTTATCGGCCCATACAGCGTGCACCATAGCAATAGAACCTAAATAAGTAGCTCCGTAAATGATCTTTAATGTATTAAATAATAGACCCCATGTCGCAGTTGATATCCTTGTCAATGCACAGAAACTCTTTTAGACTTTCATAACTATTTTAAATATGTTCGAATAAATGAAAAGTTTTCTTTCTAAAAACTAACCTAAGATAACACACTGTAGTTTTATTTTTACAGTAACATTGTTCAAATCTATAGCTTCGCCGTGATTTCGACGGGTACCTTTTTAACAGTAGCTGGAAGGTTTGTTGGGTGCAAAAGTAAGCACGATACGTTCCACCCCATTGAGAATCAAGTTTCAAACATCTATTGGCTAAATCTCTCAAGCCCGCCCTAGTATCAGATATCCACCCAAGGAACTAAGCCGTCATCAAGCCACTACGCGTTTTAAGAGTAGATCCCGGCATGATAATTGTGGTATCGCAAGAAAAGTCGTCGAAGCAGAATTCCACAAGTATGGACCTAGCACCGATCCCTGAGGGACATCATGAAGCGCCTTCGACAAGAATGATGACTCCAAGTCTTAGTATATAGTTGTACCTGTGAAAAGTACGAAGAGGATAAGGGAATAAATATTTTTAAAGCACCCCGTTATTTTAATTTCAGAAACAGCATGGGCCACCCATGGCGTTGTCGAAGGAACCAGATAATCTAAGAAAATAGCAGCAAGTATTGAAAATTTTGGAACTCTGTGGGACAACACTTTCGAAAACCGACTATAACAGCGTCAGTTGTCGATTTACCCAACTTAAATACCAAATTGTCTATCATGGAAGCTTGATCCACCGGCAGAAGCCGGGGGCCACTACAAGACGTTCTAAAAAGTCTTTCCTAACGGATGGTAACAATGTGGATGGGTCGGTAGGATTCAGGTTTTGGATCATCCGGTGGTTGTCGCCACTTTTGGTATTATACGGAATAATTACCGCACGCGCCCATCCTACATATACGAGGAAATATTCCTTCAGTACAATCTGCAACGTTTAAAGACAGTGCAAATCGTGTCACCCGAAAGTTTACAAGCTTCGTTTATCATTGTGTAGATATTTATCATCGTACGAAGCCTTGTTTAGCGGCAAGGATCTAATGATACCGAAGAAATTCGTTCTTGAAGATTGGTAAATCAGAAAATTGGACGATAGTGGTGGTTCGATGGCCCACTGCCTGATCTGTCGGGTGGATGATCAGCGTCGTTTTCACACCGGCCGATCGTCAGGTACGAGTGAGTCTAAAAAGATATTCTGCTGTTTTTTCTATGCCGGTGGTTATCTGTTATTAATTTTGATGTTTCGGATGTCTGCAAGGTTCGATTGGAATTATGGCCTTTAAATCAGTGATACAAGGTGAACAACGGGCCCTGTCTATCGAGTTTATATCAACAAGTTTCTGAATTAAGTTTCCCTGGACTTTTTGCCACAGAGCTCTGTAGTGGGACCTGGCAACTCTAAGAGCACAATGAGAAGCCTTGTGTACAATCTCATGTTTATCGTAATGTTTGTTTTAATAGTGTTTAATTTTTTCGACGAGCTTTCCCGGTACGCTTCTACGTAGTTCGGCTAATCTATCATTCCACCAATCCACATTCACGGAGGTGTTAAGTGAAGCAGATCCGCGAACAAGAGTACATCAAGCGCAGCTCATGTAAAAGTTTCTGATAGTATTTCTGCGCTTTCCTCAGCTGATAAAACTACTGACGACTGAAGTACTTTGGTAGAGTTGCAAGAGTGAACCAAACTAAAAGCCAGTTTCTCACCTTTGACTAGTTTTATGTATCTAAAATTATAGGGAGCCTCTTGTGGATCCTGTGCAACCCTTGGTATGAATTCCGACACGATTCAAGCGGTGATCACTACAGGATGCGTCCGGAAGGAGCACGCATCATCCGGTCATCAGAGACTCGCCGCGCGTAGGCGTCACGTTCAATAGAAGACTCACACAGTGGGTTGCAAAAAGTTGGTGGTGCATCGGGGGTATTGTGAATAATAAGATTGTCATTTTCGCCAATGAAATCTTCAACCGCACAACACAGTCGAACAGTGCGGTTGAACGCAAACTTAGCCCATGACCAAATGAAGATGACGCATTGAAATCCCCTCGCCAATGATAATTTTATAGTCCACGAGGAACTGCAAGACGTAACGTAAAGTGATGTAATGTGAAGATCAATAGGATGTGGAATATTGAAAATAGCAGCTACACGACGGTAAACCTTACATAGAGGATGAGATATCAGCAACGGCGCAGGCTGACGTCATAAGATTACGCAAAGATGTTACAGTAAAACTGGACAAGCTCGCGTTCGTGTGCGGCGGCGCATTAGCACAAGTAGGGGTTTTAATGGTGCAAAATTTGGTTACATGACCGAATTGCTGACAATTTAAGCAACGAACTACTTCTATATAGTCTATGAATCTAATGTGGCCCAGTCTATATAAAGTTTATCACTATTGTGTTGGCTAGATGTTTTCGAACTGTTGCTCTCACATTCTAAGCCTATACCATTTAGCCCATTCTTCTAGTTTACCACGATGCCTAACAAATTTTGGTTGGCTTAATAAAAATCGTTCTTCACTTAATTTTAATTCGTCCTTTGATATTCTCGACCGGTATAAGGCTGTAGTGAAGGCACGATCTTCACCATAGAAACCTGGGTACGTCTTTTTTACAATTATAACGGGGCCTTACGGCCTTTCGGTTTTTTCTAAGCGCAACCCGACTGATTTAATGGCGTCCACAGATTCCAGTTTCTTCTAAGCTGCCCGTTCGTTAGACTACACGTAACACGGACCCGCCATGCCTTAGAGGTTTTTTTAAAGCCTATAATGAAAATCCCCTCATCGCTCAAGGTTTAATAGCCTTCATGAGAGCTTGTTTTGTCTGCTGGACGATGGTCGCCTACTTTTCGCTAAGCGTTCCGTTAGTGGGATAGGCAATAAACACAAGGCCTAGGAACGCGCGCTTCAGTAGGTACTGCGGCACACGGAGCAGATTGAGGTGGGAATCGAAGCATTACAGTTTGTCGCGTCCCCGTTAAACTCGTTTGTTGAGTTGCAGATGTCACCCTCCATTTGGTCGCTCAAAATTCGCTAACTCGTTCGTTGCTAGAGGATTTTATTGCTAACAAAGAATAGTGATACCGGTAATTCGTTGAGTAATATCCATAATCGCCGTTGTATACAACTACATTAATTCCGGATCCCTGATCATTAACTAATTCATAAATTTTTTGCCACAAATTAATCTGTGGCCTGTGATACTAAGTCACAGTATAGTTGTACCCACAGTTATCACGACCTAGAGAGACGAAAAACATGCTAAACTTTCCTTTCCGTTACATCGATTTTTGGGTTGAATTTTGTTTTTTTTTCCGGATATGTTAGGAACTATTATAAGCACACACGTAAAAGTTTCAACACGCGGAGGTACGCGTGTAAGCTTTTGAACAAAAAAGCAATATTGAAATCAATGTGTATTTTTGCCAATTCTCTGTCAATATTACACATTAATTACAAAAAAAAAAAGCTTTACAAAGATTATATGAAATTCTTAGATCACGAAACGTTTCGTTTCATCTCATGGTTTAAGTTCGTCATTACGTTCCGAAACTTTTATTTTACATAAATTTACGTTAATAATTATATTTTTTGTACTGCATTTAAATAAAGTGTTTCATGCACAAATGTATATCTTTAAGAGTCTTATATATATTAAATTACAGCATTATTTATTACAAGCTATTAAAAGGGTTAGTGGTTACGTCTTTAGCCGACCTTGTGGAACGAAACACGTAAAACTCCGTCCTGCAACGAGTTGTCACTACGTCTCAGGACATTTTCATCTTTATATAAATCTTACGTAAATAATTATATTGGGAACCATTTAAATGTAGTCTTCATGCACACACTAATTTATATATGAAATTACTGCATATTTTCATTACCAAGCTATTCAAAATAAAATGGTAGTGCTTTACCGTCCTTAGCGACAATATGGAACGAAAACTTAAAAATCCTAGTTTCTGAAAACGTCTCCGTCGCTGCCGGGAAATGCACGCTCTACCGCCCCTTGCGTAAACAAATCGCAGGCATCGGACGAGCCCGGAGCGGCTGAGGCTGCGTCGCCGAGGCGACAGCAAGCCGAAAGTTGCGGAGGCGGGACTAAAGTTTCTTGATGTGAATTCATCCCCCCTCCTCCCCACCCTTCTCCTACCCTATCCCCTTCCCCCCCCCTCCTCCCCCATTATACATCTTTGGTAAAGATTGTCATAAAACTACAATTTTGACAGAAGAATTGCAACAAAAAAAATAATGGATTTTCAATATTTTTTTTGTTTCAAAAAATATGCGTCTCCGCGTGTTGGAAGTTTTACGTGAGTGCTTATAATAGGTGTAACCTTTGAGGTAAAAAAATTTCAAAGCCCAAACTCGATGTCGGAAAAGGAAAGTTGAGCCCGACCGAAACATTACCACTTAAGTCCGAATCTAATAACGCGACTACGGCTACTGTCTTTCGGCGAGAAATCCGTAGGTGACATTTCGCATAAATGTCCTTTTCCCGGCTTCGGTGTTAGAAAGTCACCTTTGTACCGCCGGGGTCCGGCCAACTCGCTAACGACCGACATAGCCAAAACAAAGACCCACACCAAACAACAATTTCAAAAAGGAACAGGTTAAAAATAAATAACCACGCAAGAGAAAAATCAATATAAAACAAATGGATACCCTCCTACCCACCATGTAGAAAAGAAAGAAAATAAATTTACTCACCAATATCACGTAATAAAATAATTCAGCACTATATTACATGTTTAAAAACACATAAAAACTTTACTGACCTTATTGAAAACACTATACACAACCTTAGCACGCCCGCAAGCCGGAAAACTAGCGCAGAAAAACACAGAAAACCATATGTTAAACTGTTAGCACATGAAGTCACACGAAGGATAAGATAGTCGAACACGTAGAACGTAGGAATCCGGAAAGCTCGTAGGAAATTAAACAATTTGACTAAAAAGCATAACGTAAAAGGATTTGTTAGGGCGTTTCCCTAACATACTGATAGATTGCTGGTTGATAAATGAGTAGACAACTTTACCGAATGATGATTTTATGATACTAAATTATGTACAACAAAATTATGTAGTAAAGTAAGTGCCTATGTAATCATCGCGTGCAATACAAAAGAAGTGAACGCAAGCTATTTCATTAACTACTACAAATGTGCGGGTTTGCTCGTATATTGCTCCCACACAGGAGATGACCAACCTAACTATGAAAAATGACGAGCTTATGCAAATAAATCTCCCCCTAGAAAAACAATGTTAGCAGTTCATATCTGTAGTAAATAACTCTTCTACAATTAAAAATATTAAAAGTAACTTATATTAAAAGGATGGAACATTATCTACCACTTAACCGGATTTAATGTCCCCCTAGCTATAACTCAGCTATAACAATCAAATACAAGTGAAAAAGTTGTTTACTTTCACCTTATTGCTTGTTTTCACCCTTCTTTTTTAAGTTCCCCCTATCGCACCAGCAATAAAGGAGCAATAAGAATGGGCGACGAGGCTTTTTTTAGTACACTCGCCTGCCTTAGGAGAATTAGCCCAGACTTCGATCTAACCACACGGAACACTGCTCCGTTCTATTTCACTCAACACAATGGATTCAAAAACAACTCTGTCACAATCTCTATGCTGATCCGCCCCCAGATCTGTCGAGACCTCCTTTCGCGCTGTCGGGCGAGTCCACCGGCGCCACGCCGCCGCAAGTCGTCGCCCACGGAACATCAACGGCTATCCCTTCCCCCCCCCCCCCCCCCCGCATTTCACGGACGATACAGTAGATCGCTGTTGTGTTAGTGGTGTATGTCATGGATACGAGACTTTAATTTCTCGCCAGATGTTAGCAGTTCTTTATCAAACTTTCCACTTCCGATTCGTTCAGTGGAACTAAGTGGGGATAGGGATCGTTGAATAATCGATTTATTCGGTGGTATATGGAGCGTATACCTCAGGTTTTCGTTCAACTCACTAGATTGGCATTTTGTGCGCAATAACGTAAAATATTGTGTTTTGATACATAGATGTTTGATTCTGCCCAGTATGACGAATATGCCGTTGGGTGTTCACGCACAGTAACATGAATTCCTTTTGATATTGTCGGGCCCCACGTCAATCGGCTATCTTAATACGGCCGGGAACAGACTGTCTAGCGAGATATCCTACGCCGTCCTACAAGACCGCGTCACGCAGCTGGCCACTCGAGACGTCCAAGTCCGCGCGCCCGTACGAATGCTGACCGAGCAACATCCTCCGATTGTAAATATTCAAGTTCAACAACACCTTGAATTCAAATTGTCCCCCCCACGTACATCAATATAATATCGAGTTCATTGTCAATGATTTATTGTATGACACATTTGTTCGAGAGCCGCCATATAGGATTTATTGAGAGCTTTATTCCCTCCCAGTAAGGTTGCATGTCGTAGTAAAAATTTCAATTTCACAATCGTCCTTATTATCGCATATAGGATAATTTATCAGAAACTAAAGGTTTTAGCTTTTGACCAAATTTCGTAAAATAAAAACTGCTTTTGTACCAGTTGATAGGATAGTCATAAAAAAATTTAAGGATGTAAGCAGTGATACGATATTATAACTTCTTACATTTCCTTGTGAGTGGGGGGTAGGAGTAGTGTCTGATAAAACTTTTTTATCGTTTTGAAAATCTCGATTTGGAAGGGCTATTGGCAAAATGATAATATTTAGTTGATGGCGTCTTTGGAGTACTCCGTTTTTCCTTTTTAGATCTAACAACCCGGGACATATCGTCTGTGCGCGATTTGTAGCTCTATCACTCTACCCATGACCATGTTTCCCGTTGTAGGTTGTTTCGTCGTGCAGAAGGAATAACGTCATTTAGGACTATGATAATTTTTCATGAGGGCTTTCGCCATTTGCTACGTGTTGTTAATTGTGTTAGATACTCAGAAACGCACCATCCCCCCGGTTTCAACTGTCACTGAAAAATTCTCTGAGTCAGCTGCATCTGGTTCTCAAGTCTCTTTCTGTTTCAACCAAATGTAAGTGTGACTCCACCAGTCAAGAATGTCGTGACGGTGTCAGATATGCCAAATCTTGTGATCTTAGTTAGTGGGCACAGAGGTCTAGGAACTTCAGGCACGCTTCGATTGGGCTAATACCGGTTGACAAATTTCGTACGATTAACTTTTGTTCACCAATCACTCTTTTAAAAATGATATTTAAAGCTTTTAACGGCCGATTCCCACAGGCAAATGCTGAGGGGCCCCAGATTGGCGCGTTACAATGCCAAAACTGATTTTCCATTTCTGTGACTTCAGCAAAAAAAAAAAGCCTGTGTTGAATATTTGATGTAGGTGCACTGATATTCTGCTTGCAATAATTGTTGGCAACCGACAAAATAACTACCGTTGTCACTGTATATGTGAGGAGGCGTTCCTTCTGCGACGGCAGCCATTCGTCTTAAGCTGCAATGAAAGTCGAGGGTACTCAGGTCTGAGGCAGCTCTAAGCCCTGTACCGCTTTAGTACTCAGGCAAATGAAAGACGGCCACGTAACCTTGGTGTATACTAATCCCAAGGGCCCTTGTTGGCTTGTTAAGCACGCGATATGTTCTACCCAGGTGGCGCAAACGGACGTTGAGGATTACCACCTTGCCTCGGGTAAGTCTCCCATGATCTGTTGCGTTTAATGGGGACTTATCCCTTTTTGCATTTTAAGCATTAACGTATCCGTTTTTTATGGTGCGTTACCGCTCCACCAATCCAATATTGTTTGTCTTATGAACGCCAACGTTAGTAACCGAGCACCGCCATGACAAGGTTAGTCCGGTGAGCCCTCTTCTATGATCAACTCTGTTTAGTCGTCCTTTTGGCGGTCAAATTATGGGATGCTGATCATCAGCATGGATGTAAGCGTGTGGTTAATGTCCACCCACAAGTAAAAAGGACCCACCTCCCCTCGGTCTAAATAGGAATTGAGATTTAAAAGTTTACTTTTACTGCTTATCTACCTTTTTCCTTGAGACTTCTTATATATTCTGTAAACTCTTCTTATTGCACATGATTAATAATCGATAATTTGGCTTTTCTGATTTATTCTAAGGTAAGATATTTCCTCTCGCAATTTGCTTTGTTTACTATGTTATAAAAACAAGTACATCCATGCTAGTAGCACCACAATTTTAGTAACGAGCTTATAGTGTATCAATAAGCTTTAATGATATGGTTACTGGTATCTTGCATCAAAACATTGATTCTTATATGTCTTCCGTTTCTTTAATTTCTTTGTGGTTGTGTAACATGGGGCGGTTGCGCCTGTCATATTGCTACTTGAATGGTGGAACAACCCACGACAGGTCCTTGCCCACCACAAGGGATGCTGATGTAATTGCGAGGATGTAAACCTCTACTTGCACAGTCAGCGGGGTTTTTCGCTAGATTACATGTCCGCCAGCAGGCCAGGACGGTATTATCTCTGTGATTGCTCTTGTTCTGTTAGCGGACAAAATGTTTGCCACGGCCATGTTCTCCATGGAGCCATCTAGAACGGATGTAGAGTTCGTCCACAGCCGCAGTAAACGTCAATTTCTATAGTCTTGTAAAACATGACTTAACTTTAGCCATGAGATCGCTAGTAAAAGAGCTCCACCAAAAGTCTTCTAATCGTGGTAATGTTATTATTTTCTTATAGACGGCACTCTTCTTGATTTTCTGCGCCAGAGTAATGTCTTGGAACTGGTGTTGTAAACTTTACACATAGGATAACACAGGCATATGCCTTATGCTAGACGAGTCCACCAAAGCCATGTAGCCCTATCTTTGTAGGTTTTGGTTTTGGTTCCTAAGCCATCCCTCACCGGATGTGGCGCGGCGGCTCTGACCCGCCAGAATAGGGTACGCCTCCTGGCGCCCCTCAGAGCCGGTAATGGCGGTCAGAGCCATACGGCGGTTACCGCACCGTCGACGGAGGTGGCATGCGCGTTGACCGGCAACTTCCCCCGTGGGATTGGAGGCGTGGAAGTGCCTCGCCGAAGTTTATCGGGGAGTGGCTGACTCCCTTTGGCGGAGATAGGATTTCGCCCTCCGCCCCCGAGGATGTGCCAGCGAGTGGGCGCGAAGCGCTCGCCGAGCACCGATTTTTTTTTTTTCAAAAAATATGCGTTCCGGGGTTTTGGGAAATTTTTGGGAGTGCTTAAATATGAAACCTTTGGGGAAAAAAAAATTTCAACCCCAAACTCGATGTCGGAAAAGGAAAGTTGACCCGAAAAACATTACCATTTAAGCCAAATTAATAAGCGCCCTAGGGCTATGTCTTTGGGCGAGAAATCGTAGGTGACATTTCGAAAAATGCCCTTTCCCCCGGGTTGGTGTTAGAATTTCCTTGTCCGCGGGGTCGGCAACTCGCTAACGACCGAATCCCAAAAACAAAGACACACCAAAACAACAATTTCAAAAAGGAACGGGTTTTTAAAAATAAATAACCCGCAGAGAAAAACAATATAAACAAGGATACCTCCTCCCCACTTTTAGAAAAAAAAATAAATTTACTCCCCAATACCGTAATAAAATAATTCAGCCTATATTACTGTTTAAAAACCAATAAAAACTTACTGACTTTTTTAAAACACATACAAAACCCTTTTAGCCGCCCGCAAGCCGGAAACTGCGCAGAAAAAACAGAAAACAATATTTAAACGTTGCACATGAAGTCACACGAAGATAGTTTAGTCGAACACGTAGAACGGGAACCGGAAAGCTCGTAGGAAATTAAACAATTTAAAAAACATAACGAAAAAGGTTTTGGGGGGCTTTTCCCTAACTTTTCGATAGATTCGGGTTTTGATAAATGATAGACAACTTTCCCGAATGATGATTTTTTTGTACTAAAATTATGACAAAAATTATGTAGTAAAGAATGCCTATGAAATACGGTCAATACAAAGAGTGAACGAAAGTTTATTTCATTAATACTAAAATGTGCGGGTTTGCTCGTATATGCTCCCACACAAGAAAATAATTGAAATGAAGTTATGAAAAAAAATTAGAACAATGTTAGCAGTTAAATATCTGTAGTAAATAACTTTCTAAATTAAAAATATTAAAGTAAATTTAAAAAGGAGGAACATTATTACATTAACTTTTAAGCCCCCTAGTATAACAGTATAACAATCAATAAAGTGAAAAAGTATTTCATTTTTTGTTTTTTCCCCTTTTTAGTTTATCGCAAGAAATAAGGAATAAGAATGGGCGCGAGGCTTTTTTAGTACACGTCCCCTAGAATTACCCCAGATTCGATCTAACACACGGAACCTGCCCTTTTATTTCACTAACACAAGGGAAAAACACTCTGTAAAATTTTTCTTTTGCTGATCCCCCCGTGTCGGCCCTCGGGGGGCGGTACGCGCCCGCGCGCAGTCGTGCCAGGGAAACATCAACGGCTTTTTCCCCGTTTTCCGACGATACAGTAGACGCTGTGTAGTGGTGTATGTCATGAACGAGACTTTAATTTTTCTCGCCGATGTTAGCAGTTCTTTATAAAAATTTCCACTTCCGATTCGTTCAGGGGAACTAAGTGGGGATAGGGATGTTGAAAAATGATTTATTGGTGGTTTTAGGAGCGTATACCTCAGGTTTTCGTTCAACTCACTAGTTTGCTTTTGTGCGCAATACGTAAAATATTGTGTTTTGAAATAGATGTTTGATTCTCCCCAGTATGCAAAATACCCTTTGGGGTTTCCCCCCCGAAACCCTGAACCTTTTGATATTTTTTCGGCGAATGGGCTATCTAATACGCCGAACGTGTTGCGAGATATCCTCGCCGTCTACAAGACCGCGCCCCGGGCCTCCCCGAGAGAAGTCGCGGCTAGAATGCTGACCGGCAACATCTGATTTTTAAATTTTCAAGTTCAACAACACCTTGATTCAATTGTAGTAATTAATATCGAGTTCAGATGATTTTATTGTTTACACATTTGTTCGGAGCCGATATATTTATTAGAGCTTTTTTTCCCTCCCAGAAAGGTTCATGTCGTAGTAAAAATTCAATTTCCAATCGCCCCCTTTTATCGCATATGGTAATTTATCGAACTAAAGGTTTTGCTTTTGACCAAATTTCGTAAAATAAAAACTGCTTTGTCCAGTTGATAGTAGTCATAAAAAAAAAATTAAGGATGTAAGCAGTATACAATTATAACTTTTACATTTCCTTGTGAGTGGGGGAGGAGTAGTGTCTGATAAAACTTTTTTAAACGTTTTGAAAATCTCCCATTGGAAGGGTATTGGCAAAATTTATAATTTTGTGATGGGTTTTAGTACTCCGTTTTTCCTTTTTTTTGACTAAAACCCGGACATACCCTCTGTGCCGGGTGTACTCTATCACTCACCCATTGACCTTTTCCCGTTGTAGGTTTTTCGTCGTGCAGAAGGATACTCATTTAGTTTGATATTTTTTATGAGGCTTTCGCCCTTTGCTACGTGTTGTTAATTTTGTTAATACTCAGAAAAGCCCCTCGTTTCAAGTCCTGAAAAAATTTTCGATCACCGCCCTCTGGTTCTCAAATCTCTTTCGTTTCAACCAATGTAAGTGTGATCCACCAGTCAAGAATTGTGCGGTGTCAGATAGCCAAATCTTGTGGGTCTTAGTTAGTGGGCACAGAGGTCTAGAATTCAGGGCCCCTTCGATTGGGCTAAAACCGTTTACAATTTCGTACGTTAACTTTTGTTCACCAAACACCTTTTAAAATGATATTTAAAACTTTTAACGGCCGATTCCCCAGGCATGCGAGGGCCAGTTTTGGGGCGTTAAATGCCAAAATGATTCCTTTCTGTGACTTCACAAAAAAACCTTTTTGAATATTTGTGTAGGTCAGATATTCTGCTTGCAATAATTTTTTTTGCACCGACAAAATTCTACCCTTGTCACTGTATATGGAGAGCGTTCCTCTGCGCGCAGCCATTCGTCTTAAAGCGCAATGAAGTCGGGGTACTCAGGTCTGAGGCGCTTAAGTGTACCCCTTTAGTACTCAGGCAAAAGAAGACGGCCCCCCGAACCTTGGTTTCTTTAAACCCCAAGGCCCTTGTTGGCTTTAAGCAGGGTAGTCTACCCCCGGTGGGCAAACGGACGTGAGGATTACACCTTTCCCGGGGAAGTTCCCTGATCTGTTGCGTTTAAGGGACTTATCTTTTTGCTTTTAAGCATAAAAATATCCGTTTTTTATGGTGCGTTTCCGCTCACAATCCAATATTTTTGTCTTTTGAACGCAACGTTTCCCGGGACCGCCATGAAGGTTAGTCGGTGAGCCCCCTTTATGACAAATCTGTTTTGTGTCCTTTTTGGGGGTTAAATTATGGGGTGCTGATATACTGGATTAACGTGTGGTAATTCCCCCACAAGTAAAAGGACCCCTCTGTCTAATAGGAATTTAGATTTAAAAGTTTACTTTTACTGCTTATTACCTTTTTCCTTGAGACTTCTTTTTTTCTGTAAACTCTTCTTATTGCACAGTTAATAATCGATAATTTGGCTTTTTTGATTTTTCTAAAGGTAAAATTTTCCTCTCGCAATTTCTTTGTTTTTATGTTATAAAAAAAAGTACATCCTGTAGTAGGCACAATTTTATTTTAAGAGCTTTAAGGTATCAATAAGTTTTAATGATATGTTTCTGGTATCTTGCATCAAAACATTGTTTATATGTTTCCGTTTTTTTAATTCTTTGTGGTTTTGTAAATGGGCGTTTCGCCTATTTTTGCTATTGAATGTGGCAAACCCCCGAAGGTCCTTGCCCCCCACAAGGGATGCTGATTTAATTTGGAAAAAGTAAACCTCTACTTGCACAGTCAGCGGGGTTTTCGAAAGGGGTTACATGTCGCCAGCAGGCAGACGGTATTTTCTCTGTGATTGCTCTTGTTCTGTTAGCACAAAATGTTTGCCACCGGCCTGGGTTTTCCTGGAGCCATCCCAGAACGGTGTAGAGTTGTCCAGCCGTAAAAGTCAATTTTATAGTCTTGTAAACTGACTTAACTTTAGCCATGAGATTTGCTAGTAAAAGAGCTCCCCAAAGCTTTTAATCGTGGTAATGTTTTTTTTTCTTAAGCGGCCTTTTTTGATTTTCCCGCGCCAAAAGTAATGTTTGACTGGTGTTGTAAACTTTACAATAGATAACACAGGGTATGCCTTTGTAGAGGTCACAAAAAACCATGTAGCCTATTTTGTAGGTTGGTTTGGTTCCTAGCCATCTCACCGGTGGGGGCGGCGGCTCTGACCCCCAAATAGGGTACGCCTCTGGCGCCCTCAGAGGGTAATGGCGGTCAGAGCCATACGCGGTTTTCCGCACCGTTTTGCGGAGGTGGGCTCGCGTTGACCGGAACTCCCCCCTGGGTTTTGGGGGCGGGGAAATGCTCGCCGAAGTTTATCGGGGAGTGGTGACCCCGGCGGAGGGGATTTTTGCCCTCCGCCCCCAGGATGTGCGCGATGGGCCGGCCCCTCGCCGAGCCCGATGGCTCGTTTGGGCGTTCGGCTGGGAAACCCCCACGCGCTGGCTTCGCCGCCGTGGGGGCTCTCCCGCCCCGGGCATCGCCGAGTGGGCGGGGGGGCAGGGCCCTTTTCCTTCCGGCTGAGCGGTGCTTTCCGGGGAAAGGTTGCTTTGGAAAGTACCTGAACCCGGGCGCTAGGAGGGAACTGAGTCCCGCCTGCCCCCCACTGCACGCAAAGGAGGGGGTCGGCCCAGCCACGCTGGCGGTTGCCCCGCATGGCGGCGCAGCGCCGGGCCCCGCTGCAGTCATCGGAGTGGATCTCTCGCTACCGGCCGAGTACGCTCCATGGCCGGTAGCGACAGTTTTTTTACCGGGGTCGCAACCTTCTGCGAGGTAGAAATCTCGGGGAAAGGAGGGGGCGGAGAGGGGCCCGGGGGGACGACCCCACTGGGACCCGACCCCCCGCGCCGGCGGGCCGCCTATCACACCCTCATGCCCCCCTGAGTGGGCCGGGGGTGGCCCGGGGTGGGTTTCTCCCCACCCGCATTATTTTGGGGCACCCGGGAGGGGCCCCCGGGTTTTCCGCGTTCCCGGAGTCCCCCTAAAGAGAGGAAAAAAAAAATATTGAGGGGAGCCCCCATCAGGAGCGGGCTGGCCTAGGGGGGGTTTCGATGTTTAACAACAGCTTTTCCCCGGAAATCCCTCCTGTTCAGGCGCAAGGGCACACCGTGGGGTTTTAGTCGGTCCGAGCCCGGGACCACCACCCCGCCGCAAACCCCGGAGGGGTGCGGTCCAGGGGATTTCCCACTTTAAAAAAAAAAAAAAAAAGGTTTTTTTTTTTTTTTGGGATTTAATCCCCCCCCACAGCCCCCCCACTGTAACTCCTGTACACCGGGACCACAGCATGACCCAAACACACCGATTAGACACTGGGGAAGCCCCGGGAAAAATTAAACTGTTTGGGAACCCGAAACAAAAATTAATCAGAAAAAAATTGGAGGAGTTGTAAATACAGTAAATCCACTTCCCTTTCCCTTTGCAAAGCGGAGACAAAATGAAGTAAAATGGGGAAACCCCCTTTAAAAAAGGGGGAAACACCACGGCACAAATATTTCGGGGCCCCCGTAGCTATGTTTGATTTCTATAAAATGTATGGCAGAATCGCCCAAACGCACGGAAATTTCCCCCCGTTGACACAAGATCCCCATAGTTTTTCCGCCCCCAAAGTCACCCGCAATATTCAGCATTTTATTACGTTCTTTTACCAAAGACTACATTCCCAGAGGATACATGAGCAGACGTTTTAGGAGAGTTAGGTGTTGAGCATTGACAAATGGTGCTGACTAAATTTTAAAAGAATAAACTTTTTCTTAAAGACCCTGACCGTAGAAATGAGCGACACAGGTCCACCCAAGCCCTATCCCCCGACAAAACCCTTCGCGAAAAAGATGGAAAGAAATTTGGGAAAAATGCGCCCCCTTGGTGATTCTCCCCGCGTTTTTTCCATTCGCCCATGAGGTCATTATAGACTCGGGCTGCTGTTGAAGAATCTTGTAATTTTACCGGATCCGCGCGCCCAAAAATCGCATTCCAGTTTTGTTGTCTGAAAAACAGACTGAAAGGTTCTGCACCTCGAGATCGCCCGGGAAGCACACCCCAACCCCGGCAAACCTCAGTGTAACCGCCCTATATGCCTTTACACAAGAATTCAGTGCAATCTTTGGGCCTTTGAAACTTTTGCGACGGACAGCCCCTACGGTCGCCCTATGGGCCCCCATACAGGTGCACATAGCACATGAACCAAAATAAGTAGCCCCCGTTATGATTTTTTAATGTTTTAAAATGATTATAAAAAAAAAGGTTCCTACCATCTCGATTTTTCCCCCCCATTCTATCTCTGATTTATTTGATCCATTCAGGGTATATTTCGCCATTTTTGTCATCCCATTGTATATTCGTACCCAAATTCTTTGAAAAGAATTTAATTTTTAGGGGTAACAGGTGTAACCCATCCTAAGGGGTCAAAAAATGAGATATCTCAGATAACACGGAAACCCTTTTGTAACTTTGCTGACTATTTGGTTTTTTTTGAAAATTTAATGGAAATATCGTGACGGATTCCAGCGAAGTCTAAAATTTTTTTGGACTCCGGTTTTAAAAGTTATTTATTTCCCGTTGTAAGTCTCATCATGTAACAACTGAGCCCCGTTTGAAGCCCATTCGTAAGTTTAAACCACCACTCTTTAAAAATGTAATTAAAACCTGTTGTAATTGATAAGCTGTGGATAGTTGTGGGCCCCCTGGGACCCAAATATCCATATAAAATGACTCTTTTGGGCCTTTGCTGCTTCTGGATCTTGTTTCCTTCATTTTAGCCAAATGTCTCAAAGTCACATAGCGAGAAAAGGAGCTGCTTTCGTGCCCTTGTAAGTTTTTAATTGATAGTCCGTAGTATATCTGTGGGGCTCTCCCCCCCAGATCTTTTTTAAAGGGCCCGTTTATTGGATGTATAAAATTCCGCGATTTTGTATTTTTAAATTGCGAAATACTTTATTTCTTGAATATGTTTGTCTGAAGTTTCAACCTTCTGATTGTTATTGGAATGATTTTCATGTAATAATTTTGAGTTAGAATTTACAGATTTCGTTTCCTGTTACGCTTTGAGGACTCCCATGTTCGTGAATTTGTTTCCAAAAAGTCTAAAAGGTCCTGTAAAATCGGTAATTCACGTGGTTTTTTTCAGAGAGCCAAAATAATCATCGTGGGCCCTAGGGTCCAATTTTTTTGTTAATAGGAACACAAAAAAGGGATCCCACGTGCTCACATCTACTCCTAGATTTTTGATCGCGTTGAGACACTCGTATTTTGTGTCGGGGAAGGCGCTTGATATGGCTAAGGGATGCTTGTTGCATGACTGGAAGGTTCCACAGAATACTTAGGTGCGACATAAAGATACGCTTTTGTTATTATATCTATGGTTCAGAATTTCCCACAAGTAGTGTAATTTTCTGAACTAATCTGTAAATGTTGTATCAACGCTTCTGCCTCCCCCTTAACTTTACTTTTAAGAAATTGCATTCGCTGCGCATTCGACAGCGACGGGTTGTTATGTATTGTCTCCGTGAATAAATCTTTAAAGGAAACCCAATGATTATAATTGCCTTGAAATGTAGGAACATCCATCTTAGGGGTTGACTTATCCCTATGTGCTACTGACCACAACTTGCTATTAAGTTTCTTTTTCATGCAATTAAAAGCTGTTTCATAGGCAGAATAAGCGTCTTCGTATGACTGGTCTTTACATCGACCTCCCCATCTAACTCCCAGTGAAGGGAGTCAATAGCAGACCATCTCGCCTCTGAAGATTTTAATGAATCCTGAAACTCCCACCTTTCTCTTATGCTATCTATGTTTATGTTTCTGATTGCGCGTGAAAAAGCCTTAAAGTTACTGGTTTGCCTCTTCATCCAGTCATCCAGTTTTGCTATTTGTACCTTGAGACCGAAACATTGGAGCCCCGGGTAAGGATTTAATTTCGGTATCGGCCGTATCCTTGGTATGCTGTTCCACGCTCACCCCGACCGATGTGCCAGCCAAAGGGGCCCTAAGGCGCATCACGGCATCGATCGTCGAACGCCCCTCCCGGAAACCGAATTGGGCGTCCGACAGATCGGGGCCAACCTCGCAGAAGTTGCCGGACGATGCGGTCAGAGAGCACCCTCCAAAAAGTTTACCCGCCTCGTCCAGCAACACGATAGGCCTATAGGCCGCGACCGAATCGGCAGGCCGTCCCGGCTTTCTCAGCAGGACAGCTTCCCGCACTTCCAACGCTCAGGGAAGCGTTCCGGGACGCCAGGCCAGCGTCCAACACCTCCTGAGGTGGTCCGACATGTAGTCGAGGGCTCGGGCCATCACTCGGGCTGGAACCCCGTCCGGCCCGGGGGCAGTGTTCTTGGATCTAATCCGTAGAAACAGCCGCCCCCAACTCCGATTCCCTGACGGGCGGAACATCAGCCTCGCTGGCCCCTTCGTCTCGCCCGCTGCACCAATACCAATA
>CADEBD010001017.1:0-12500 GCA_902825455.1 Arctia plantaginis | reverse complement strand
GGGGGGGGGGGGGGGGGGGGGGGGGGGGGGGGGGGTGGGGGGGGGGGGGGGGGGGGGGGGGGGGGGGGGGGGGGGGGGGGGGGGTGGGGGGGGGGGGGGGGGGGTGGGGGGGGGGGGGGGGGGGGGGGGGGGGGGGGGGGGGGGGGGGGGGGGGGGGGGGGGGGGGGGGGTGGGGGGGGGGGGGGGGGGGGGGGGGGGGGGGGGTGGGGGGGGGGGGGTGGGGGGGGGGGGGGGGGGGGGGGGGTGGGGGGGGGGGGGGGGGGGGGGGGGGGGTGGGGGGGGGGGGGGGGGGGGGGGGGGGGGGGGGGGGGGGGGGGGGTGGGGGGGGGGGGGGGGTGGGGGGGGGGGGGGGGGGGGGGGGGGGGGGGGGGGGGGGTGGGGGGGGGGGGGGGGGGGGGGGGGGGGGGGTGGGGGGGGGGGGGGGGGGGGGGGGGGGGGGGGGGGGGGGGGGGGGGGGGGGGGGGGGGGGGGGGGGGGGGGGGGTGGGGGGGGGGGGGGGGGGGTGGGGGGGGGGGGGGGGGGGGGGGGGGGTGGGGGGGGGGGGGGGGGGGGGGGGGGGGGGGGGGGGGGGGGGTGGGGGGGGGGGGGGGGGGGGGGGGGGGGGGGGGGGGGGGGGGGGGGGGGGGGGGGGGGGGGGGGGGGGGGGGGGGGGGGGGGGTGGGGGGGGGGGGGGGGGGGGGGGGGGGGGGGGGGGGGGGGGGGGGGGGGGGGGGGGGGGGGGGGGGGGGGGGGGGGGTGGGGGGGGGGGGGGGGGGGGGGGGGGGGGGGGGGGGGGGGGGGGGGGGGGGGGGGGGGGGGGGGGGGGGGGGGGGGGGGGGGGGGGGGTGGGGGGGGGGGGGGGGGGGGGGGGGGGGTGGGGGGGGGGGGGGGGGGGGTGGGGGGGGGGGGGGGGGGGGGGGGGGTGGGGGGGGGGGGGGGGGGGGGTGGGGGGGGGGGGGGGGGGGGGGGGGGGGGGGGGGTGGGGGGGGGGGGGGGGGGGGGGGGGGGGGGGGGGGGTGGGGGGGGGGGGGGTGGGGTGGGTGGGGGGTGGGGAGGGGGGTGGGGGGGGGGGTGTGTTGGGGGGGGGGGGTATGTGGGGGGTGGTGTGGGGGGGTGGGGGGTCGGGGGGGTGGGTGGAAGTGGGGGGGTTTGGTGGGTGGGGTGGTTGGGGGTGGGGGGCGGAGGGGGGGTTGCTTTTGGTGTGGGGGGGGTGGGTGTGTGGGTGTGAGGGTGGGTGGTGGGGGGGGGGTGCGTGGTTTGGCGGGTTTGGTTTTGTTGTGTTTTGTTTTGTTTTTGTGGGATTTTTGTGTTGTGTGGTGTGTGTGGGGTGTTGGGGGGGTGGGTGGGGGTGCTTTGTTGTTTTGTGTGTTTGTTTTTTGGGTTGTTTTTGTTTGGTGGGGGGTAGTGTGGGTGTTTGGGGTTGGTGTGTGTGGTGTTGTTGTGGGGGGGTGGGGATGTGGTTGGTGTGGGTTGTGGTTGTTGGTTGTTTTTGTTTTGGGTTTGTTTGGGTTGTGTGGTGGTTGTTGTTTTTTTGTGGGTTGGTTTTTTGTTGGTGGGTAGGGTGTGTGTAGTGGGTTTTTTTGTTTTTTGTGTGTTGGGTTGGTGGGTTGTTTTTGGTTTGTTATTTGTTGTGTGTTTTGTTGTGAGTTTTTTTTTTTTTTTTGTGGGGGTGGGGTGGGGGGGGGGGGGGGGGGGGGGGGTTTTTGGGGGGTTTTTTGGTGGTTTTGGGGGGGGTGTTTGGTGTTGGTTTTGGGGGGTTGGGGGGGGTTTTTGGGTGTTTTTGTTGGTTTTTGGGGTTGGTGGTGGGGTGGGGGTGTGGTTTTTTTTTGTTTTTGTTTGGGTTTTTTTGGTGGTTTGGGGGGGTTTTGGGTTTTGGGTTTTTTGTGTTTTTTTTGGGGTTGGGGGGTTTTTTGGGTTTTGTGGTGTTGTTTGGGGGTTTTTGGGGGTTGTTTTGGGGGGTGGTTGATTGTTGTGGTGTGGTGTTGTGTTTTGTGTGGTTGGGTTTTTTGTTTGGTGGTTGGTTTTTTTTGGTTGGGTTTTGTGGTTGTTGGTTTTGTTTTTGTGTGTGTGTTGTTGTGTTGTGGTTTGTGAAGTGTTTTGTTGTTGTGTTGGTGGTGGTGGGTTGTGATTTTGTGGTTTGTTGTGGTTTTGTGTGTGTTGTTTGGTTGGTTTGTTGTTTTGGTTTGGGGTGTTGTGGTTGTTTTGGTTGTTGGTTTGTGTTGGTTTGTTGTGTGGTGTTGTTGGTTTGTGTGTGTGTGTGTTGTGTGGTTTGGTGTGTTTGTGTGTGTGGTGATTGTTTGGTGTGTTGTGTTGTGGTTGTTGGTGTGTGTGTGTTGTTGTGTTTTTGTTTTGTGTGGTTGTTGTGTTGGTTGTTGTTGTGTGTTGTGATGGGTGTGTTTGTGTGTGGTGTGTGGTTTTGTGTTTTGTGTTGTTTTTGTGTTTGTGGTGTTGTGTTTTTGTGTTGGTTGGTTGTGTGTGTTGTTGTTTTGTGTGGTGGTTTGTGTTTTTTGGGTGTGTGTGGTTTGTGTGTTGGTGTTTGGTTTTGGTTGTTGTGGTGTTTGGATGTTGGTGTTGGGTTGTTTGTGTGTTGGTTGTGTGTTTTGTTGTGTTTTGGTTTGTTGTTGTGTGGTTTTGTGTTTGTTGTGTGGGTGTGTGTTGTGTGGGTGTGTGTGTGTGTGTGTGTGGTGTGGGTTGTTGTGTTGTGTTTGTTGGTTGTGGTTTGTGTTGGGTGGTGTTGGGGTTGTTGGTGGTTTTTGTGTTGTGTGTTTTTTTGTTGTTTGTGTTTGTGGTTGTTGTGTTTGGTTGGGTTTGTGGTTGTTTTGTTGTGTTTTGTTTGTGGTTGTGTGTTTGTTTTTTGTTTTGTTTGTTTTTTGTTTGTGTGGTTTTGTTGGTTGTTGTTTGTTGGTTTGTTTTTGGTGTTTGTGTTGTTGTTGTTTGTGTGTTTTTTGTTTTGGGTTTGTTGTTGTGTTTTTGGTTGTGTGTGGTGTTTTTTTGTTTGTTTTGTGTTTTGTTGGTTTGGTTTGTTTTTTTGTGTTTTTGTTTTTGTGTTGGTTTGTGTTTTGTGGTTGTGTTTTTGTGTTTGGTGTGTGTGTTGGTTTGTTGGGTTGTTGTTTGGTGGTTGTGGTTTGTTGTGTTGTGTTTTTGGGTGTGTTGGTGAGTTGTGGTTTGTTTGGGTGTTTGTTGTGGTGTGTTTTGTTTGTTAATTGTGTGTGGTTTGTGTTGGGTGGTTTGTGTTTGTGTGGGGGGTTTGTTTGTTTGTTGTTTTGTTTGGTTTGGTTGTTTGTTGTGTTTTTTGTTTGTGTTGGAGGTGTTTGTGTTTTGTTGTTTGGTTTGTTTGTGTTGTTGGGTGTTTGTTTTGGGTGTTTTGTTTTTGTTTTTTGTGTTGTGTGTTGTTTGTGTGTGGGTTGTGTTTGTGTTGTGTTTGTGTTGTTTTGTTTTTTTTTTTTTTTTGTGTGTTGTTTTTTGGGTGTGTGGTTGTGTTGTTGTGTTTTTTGGTTTGGTGTGTTGTGGTTTTTGTGGTGTTGTGTTTTTGGTGTGTTTTTTGGTGTTGTTGTGGTTTTGTTTTGTTTTGTGTGTGTGGTGTGTGGTTTTTTTGTGTTTGTGGTTTGTTTGTGTTTGTGTTTTGGGTTTGCGTGTGGTTTGTTGGTGTGTGTGGTTTGGGTTGGTTGTGGTGTGGGTGGTTGTGGTTGTTTGTGTTGTGTGGTGGTGTTGTGATGTTTTGTTGAGTGTTTGGTGTTTGTGTTTGTGGTGGTTGGTGGTGTTGTGTGTTGTGTGTTGTTTGTGTGTTTTGTTTTGTGTTGTGGTGTGTGTTTTTGTTGTGTGTTTGTTTGTGATGTGTGGGTGTTGTGGTGTGTTTGGGTGTTGGTTTTTGGTGTTGTTGTGGTTGTGTTGGTGGTTTGTGGTTTTTGTTGTGTGTTGATGTGGTGTGTGTTGGTGTTGTGTGTTGTGTGTTGTTTTTGTTGTGTTGTTGTGGGTTTTTGTGTGTGTGTGGGGAAATTTGTGTTGTTGTTGTTGGTGGTGTTTTTTGTGAATTGTGTGTTTGGTGTTGTGTTTTGTGGTTTTGATTTGTGTGGCTGTTGTGGTTTTTTTTTGTTTGTTTGTGATTGGTGTGGGTTTGTGTTTTGTGAAGTGTGTGGTTTCTTTTGGGATTGTGTGGTTTGTGCTGTGTTGTTTTGTGTTGTGTGTTTTGTTGTGCTGTTTTGATTGTGTTTGTGTTGTGTGTGTTTTTGGTGTGTTGTGTTGTGTTGGTGTGTTTTTTTTGTGTGTGTTGTGTGTTTTGTTGTGATTTGTGTTGTGGTGATTTGTTGTGTGTTGTTGAAAAAAGGTGTGGTTTTGTGTTTGATGTGTTGTTGTTGTGTGTGCTGTGGGTTTGATTTGTGTTTGTTGTGTTTGTTTTTTGTGTGGATTGTGTGTGTGTGTGCAAATGTGTTTTGTGTGTGGTTGTGTGATGTTTGATTGTTGTTGTTGTGTTGTGTTTGGTGTTTGTTGTGGTTTGTGGGGTTTGTTTGTGTGTGTGTTTTTGTGTGTTGTGTTGTGAATGTGTGGTGATGTTTTGTGTGTGTTGTTGTGTGTTTTTGGTGATGTGTGTTGTTTTTGGGTTTGTTTGGTTGTGTGTTTTGGAACTGTTGTGCTGATTTTGTTGATTGTGTGTGATGTTGTTGTTTGTTGTTGTTTGTGTTTTGATTTGGTGTTGTTTGTGTTTGTGATTGTGTGGGGTGGGTGTTGTTGTGGGGTGTTGTGTGGTTTGTGGTTGTTGTTGTGTGTTTTTGTGATTGTTGTTTGTTTTTGTTGTGTGTGTTTGTGGGGGGTGATGGTGTTGGGTGTGTTGTGGGTGTTTGGTGTTGGTTTTGTGTGTTGACTGTGGTTGTTTGTGTGTTGTGTTGTGTTTTTTGATTGTTTGGTGTGTGATTTGAATATGTGTTGTAATGAAGTAATTGTTTTGTGTTGTTGTGTGTGTTTGTGTGTGTGATGGGTGTGTGTGGTTTTGTGTGTGTGTTTTGTTTGTGTTGGTGTTTTTTTGGTGTGTGTTGACAATTTTTGACCATGTGGTTTGTGTGTGTGAATGTGTTTGGTGGGATGTGTGTTGTTGTGAGGTTTTTGTTTTGTTGGGGGTGTTTGTGTGTTGGGTGTTTTGTTGTTATTGTGTGTTGTGTGATGGTGGGTTTTTGTGTGTGTTTTGTGTTTGTTGTTTGGTTGTTGTTGTGTTGATTTGATTGCATTTTTGTTGTGTGTTTGAACTGCTGTTGTTGGATTTGTGAACTGTGGTGTTGATGGTGTGCTTGTTGTGTTTTTTGTGATGATGATGATTGTGTGATGTGTTGTTTTTTTGAATTTTTGCGTGTGTTTGTTTTGTTTTTTGTTGTTTGATATTGTGAAATGTGTGGTTGTGTTGTGTTGAATGTTGTGTGTGTGTGTGATGTGTGTTGGTGTGTGATTGGTTGTTTTTGTTGGATGCCAATTTTGTGTTGGTGGGTGGTGTTGTTTTTGGTGTTGTGATGTGTTTGTGGGTGTGGGGTGTGTGAATTGGTGTGGGTGTGTTTGTGATTGTTTTTGTGTTGTTTGTGTTGTTGTTGGTTGTTTGTGAGGCTGAAAGTTTGTGTGGGTGCTTGTGGGTTGTTGTTGGTGTGTTGTTGTGTGTGTTGTGTTTGTGTGAGCGGTGTTTGTGTGTGTTGTGTGTGATTTGTGTGATGTGCTTGTGTTTTGTGTGAATGTTGTGTTGTTTGACATTTGTGTTGTTGTTTTGTTGTGTTGTTGATTTTGGTTTGTGTTGTGTGTGTGGGTGTGTTGTGTTTGGTGTTGATGTGTGTTTGATTTGTGTTGTTGTTTGGGATTGTTGGTGTTGTGATGATGTTTTTTTTGGTGTTGTTGTGTGTTGTTGGTGTGTTGTTGTGTGTGGGTTGTTTGTGGTGGTGTGTTGTTGATTCTTGTTTTTGTGTTGAATGTGTTTTTTGTGCTTTGTTGGTGCTTTGTTGTTGTTGTTTGTGTTGGATGTTTTTGTGTTGTGTGTTGTGATGTTGTTTTGTGTGGTGTGAATTTTTTTTGGTTTTTTTTGATTGTGACTGTGTTGATGTTTGTGTGGGTGTTTTTGTTTTGTGTGTGTTGGGTGTTGTTGGTTGATTGTTTTGTTGTGTGTTGATGGGAAATGTTTTTGTTGTGAATGTTTTGTGTGTGTTTTTGTGTGAAGTTGTGTTTTGTTTGTTGTGATTTTGTGTTTTGATGTGTGAATGTGTTGGTTTTGTGTTTGTGTGTGTGTGTGTGTGTTTTGTTGTTGTGTTGCTGCTGTTTTTTGATTTTGTGTGTTGTTTGTTGATGGTGTTTGTTGTTGTGTGTTTGATGTGAATCTGTGTGTGGTTGTGTGTGTGTTTGTTTTGGTGTTGATGAATGTTGTTGGGTTTTTGATGTTTGTTTGTTTGTGTGTGTTGTGTGTGATGGGTTGTTTGTGTTGTTGTGTTGTTGTGTTTGTTTTGTGTGGTTGTTTTGGAATGTGTGTGTGCTTGGGTGTTTGTTTTGTGTGTGTGGTTTTGTTGTGTTGGTTTTGTTTTGTGATGTGTTGTGATGTGTTGCCAATTTGTGTTGTGTGTGTTTGTGTTGTGGTGGTGTGTTTTGTTGTTTGTGTTTTGTGTGTGTGATGGTTTGTTGTGGTTTGATGTTGTGTTTTGGTTGAATGGTGTTGTTGTGATGGGTGTGTGTGTGTGAGGTTTTGTTGTGAGTGTGTGTGTTGTTTGATGTTGAATGTGTTGGGTGTTGAATTTTTGCGTTTGTGGTGGTTGTTGGTGGTGTTTTGTTTTGTTTTTTGGTGATTTTGGGGTGGTGTCTGTGTTGTGTTGTTGTTGGGTTTGTGGTGTGTGTTTGTGAATGAATGTTGTTTTTTGTTTTTGAGTTTTTTGTGTTTTTTGATTGAGGTGTGATTGTTGAGGTGTTTGTGTGGGATGTGTTGTGTTGTGTGTTGTGTTGTGGGTTGTGTGTGTGTGTTGTGGTGTGTTGATTTGTGTGTGTGCCACAACAAGTGTTGGGTTGTTTGTTGTGTTGTGTTTTTGTTGTTTTGTGTTGTGCATTTGTTGTGCTGTGTTGTTTGAAAAAATTGTGTGGTTGTGGGGTGTGTGTTGTTTGTGTTTGAACTTGTTGGTTTGTTTGTTGTTTGTGTGTGTGTGTTTGATGTTTTGTTTGGTGTGATGAATTGTTTGTTGTGTTGTTGTGTGGTGTGGTTGGCTTGTGTGTGAGTTTTTGTGTTTGTGTGTGTGGTTTGGAATGTTTGTTGGTTGATTGTTTGTTGTGTTGTTGGTGTGATGATGATGTGTGAATGTTGTGGTGTTGGTTTGTGGGTGTTTTGGGTGGTTGTTTGTTGATTGATGTTGTTTGTGTTTTTGATTGAAAGTGGTGTGTGTGCGCATTGAACTGGTGTCACTGAGAGGTCTTTGTTGTGTTGTTGATGTGTTTGTGTGTGTTGTGTGTATGGTGTGTGTTTGGTGGTTGTTTTTTGTGATTGTGTGTGTGTGTGTGTTGTGTTGTGTTGTGCTTGTGCCATTTTGTTGTTTTGGTGATGTTGATGTTGTTGTTGGTTTGACATGTGTTGTGGTGAATTTTGCTGTGTGTTTGTGTTTTTTGTGTTTTGTTGTGTTGTGTGTTGTTGTGTTGGGGAGCGTTGTGTTGTGTGTTGTTGTGTGTGTGTGCAGTTGTTTGTGTGATTGTTGTTTTGTTTTTTTTTTGTGTGGTGTTGTTGTTTTTGTTTGTGTGTGTGTGTTTTTTTGTGTTGGTTTGTTGTGTGTGTGATGTGTGATAGTGTTTGTTTGCTGATGTGTTGTGAATGTGTTGGTGTGTGTGTTGTGGTGTTTGTTTGTTTGTGTGAACTTTGTTTTGTTGTTGAGGTTTGTGTGTGTGTATGTGTGTGTGCATTTTTGTTTTGTTTGTTGGGTTGTGTGTGTTTGTGGTTTGTGTTGTTGATTTTTGTGATGTGTTGTGGTGTTTGGTTGTTGACTGTGTTGGTTTTTGATGTGTGATTTTTGTTGTTGTTGATTGATTTGATGATTGTGTTGTGTGTGTGCATGTTTTTGTTGGTGTTGTTTGCTGCTTGTGTTGCTGTTTTGTTGTTTTGTTGTGTTTTGTGGATTGTGTTTTTGTGTTTTTTGTTTGTTTTTTGGTGGGTTTGTGAATGTGGTGTGTTTGTGTTGTTTGTGGTTTGTGTGGTGTTGTGCGCTGTTGTGGATGGTGTTGTGTGATGTTTGTGGTTTTGGATTGTTTGGTGTGTGTTGGTTGTGTGTGGTTGGTTGAACTTGCTGTTTGATGTGTGGTGTGTTTGTTGTGATTGGTTGTGTTTGTGTGTTGAGTTTTTCTTCTGTTTGTGGTGGTGGTGATGTGGTGATGTGTTTTTTTTGTTTTTGTGTGGTGTTTTGATGATGTGTTGTGTTTGTGTGTGTTGTGTGCTGTTGTGTGAAATTGTTTGTTTGATGATGTGTGTTTTTTTTTGGGGTTGTTGGATGGGGTGTTGTTGTTTGTTGTGTGATTTGTGTTTTGATTTGTGTTTGATTTGTGTTGTTGTGTTGTGGTGTTGTTTGTTTTGTTTTTTGTTGTGTTTGTGTTTGTTGTTGATTGAGGGTGTGTTGTGGTGTTGATTGGGTTTGTTGTTTTTGTGTTGTTGTTGTGTGTGTTGCTGTTTGTTGTGTGTTTGTGGTTTGTGTGTTTGTGCCGTGTGTGTTTGTGGTTTGTGTGTTTGTGCCGTGTGTGTTTGTGTGTTTGTTTGTTGTGTGTGTGTGTGTGGGTTGTGTTTGTGGTGTGTGTGTGTGTGTTTGTTGTGTGTTTTGTTTTTGTTTTTTGGGGTTGAATGATGTGTGTGTGTTTTTGTGTGGTTGTGTTGTGAATGTTGGTTTGTGTGTGGTGTGGTGTTTTGATTTGTGGTTGTGTGCTTGTGTGTGTTGTTGTTTTTGTGTGTGTGTTGTGATGTGTTGATTGGTGTTGTGTTTGTGTGTGGTTGTGGTTGTTTGTGTTGTGTGTGTTGCTGATGTGTGTTGTGATGTGTGTTGTTTGTGTGTGGTGTTTTTTTTGATGTGTTGATGTGTGTTGTGTGTGTTGGTTGATTTGTTTTTTGGTGAAATGTGTTGTGTGTTTTGTTGGTTTTTTGTTGTTTTTGTTTTTTTTTTGGTTGTGTGTGTGTTTGTTGTTGTGCATTGTTGGTGTGTGTGTGTGTTGGTTGATTGTGGTGTGTGTGATGTGTTTGATTGTTGTGTGTGTTTGCACTGTGATGATTGTGTTGTTTTTGGGTGTTGTGTGTTGTGTGTGCTTGTTTTGTGTGTTTTGTGTGTGTGTGTTTGTGTTGTGTTGTGTGATTGTGTTGTGTGTGTGTGTGTGGTTGTTGTTTGTGTGTGATTGTGGTGTTGTTTGATTTTTGTGTTTGTGTGTGTTGTGTTTGTGTGTGTGGTGTTTGTGTGTTGTGTTGTTGGTTGTTTTGTTTGTTGTTTGTTTGTGTGTTGTGATGTTTGTTGTTGTTATTTGTGTTGCTGTTGTGCGGTGTGGTGTGTGTGTTGTGTGTTTGTGTGTTGTGTGGTCGGGTGTTGTGTTTGGGGGTGTGTATTTGTTGTGCTGTCTTGTTGTTTTGTGTGTGTGATTGTGTGACACTGTTTTTGCTGTTGTGTGGTTGTATTTGAATTTGATGTTGTGTGTTGTGTTTTGTGTGTTGGTGATTTGTTGTGTGGTTTTTTTGCAGTGTTTTTGTGTTGATGTGTGTGTGTGTTTGGTTGTTGTGTTTTTGGTGTGTTTTTGTTGTTGTTGGTGTTGTGGTGGCATTGTGATGTTTGTTTGTTGTTGTGCTTGTTGTGTTGTTGTGCCTTGGTTGTTGGTGTGTTGTTGTGTTTGTTGTGTTGGTCGTGTGTTGTTGCTGGTGTTTTTTTTGTGTGTTGGTGTGTGTGTGTTTTTGTGTGTGTTGTGTTGTGTTGTGTTGTTGTGTGTTGTGTGTGTGTTGTGTTGTTGTGGTGTGTGGTTGTGTTGTGTTTGTGTTTGCTTTTTTGATTGTTGATGCCTTTGGTGTTGTGTTGTTTGTTGGTGCTGTGCTGTGTGTTGTTGCTGTGTGTTTGTGTGTTGTGTTGTTTGTGTGTGCTGTGTTTTTGTTGCTGCTTTTTGTGTGTTGTTTTGGTTTGCTGTGTGGTGTGTTCGTGTGTTTGATTTGTGTTGTTGTGTTGTTGTTACATGCGACGCGTGCAACACTTCTCACCAGCCTACTCCGGTTTGTTGTTTGTACAGTGGAGAAAGTTGTAGATATTGTGGAATAATGTTTATGCCTTTGTGTTTTGTTGATGTGTGTTTGTGGGGGGGGGGGGGGGGTGTTGTGTGATGTGTTGTTTTGCGTGTTTTTAGATGTTGTTTGTGTGAATTGTTGTTGTTGTTGTGTGTGTTTGTTTTGTTGTTTGTGTGATTTTTGTTGTGTGAATTTATGTTGTGTAAGCGGAAAGTATTTTTGTGTTTGATTTGTTTTGTTGTGTGTGTGTGTTTGTGTGTGTGTGATTGTGTTGTGTGTGTGTTGTGTGTGGTTGTGTGTGTTTTGTGTTGCTGTTGTTTGTTGTGTGTGATGATGTTGTGTTTGTGTAGTTTTGGTTGTGCTGTTGTTGAGATATGATTGTTTGTAGTGTGTGTAGTGTTTTAGATGTGTGTTTTTTTTGATGTGGTTTTTGATGGTTGTGTCTGCTGTGTGTGTGTTTGTTGGTGATTAGTTGATTTGTTGATGTTAGATACGATCTGATTTGTGTGTGTGAATGATTTACTTGTTTGTGTGTTGTTTGGTTTTGTTTCGTTTGTTGTTTTTTTTTGTTGGTGATTTGTGTTTTTGTTGTTGTGTTGTGTTTTTGATGTTGTTTGTTGTTGAGTGTGTTGTTTGTTTGTGTTTTGTTGGTTTGCTTGTGTGTGTGTTGTTTGAATGAGTGTGTGTGTGTGTGTTGTAAAATGTGGTGTTGATGTGTGTGGTGTGTGTTTGTGTTGTGTGTTGAAATTGTTTGGTTTGTGTTGTGGTTGTTTGTGTGGTGTTTGTTTGTTGTTTGTGTTGTGGTGTTGTGTGTGTGGTTTGTTGTTGTTGTTTGTGTGTTTCTGGTGTCTTTTTTTGTGATTTGTGTGTGGTTTTGATGTGTGTTGATTGTGTGTTTGTTGTGTGATTGGTTGTGTTTGTGTTTTTTGGTGTTTTGTGTTTTGTTGTTGATGTGTGTTGGTGTTGTTTGTGTTTTTGAATTGTGGATTGGTTGTTCTGTTTCTGTTGATTTGTTTGATTGTTTGTTGGGTGTTGTTGCTGTGTTTTGTTTTGTGTGATGTGTGTGATTTTTGTGTGTTGTTGTGTTGTTGTGGTGTGTGTTGTGTTGTTGTGTTTGTTTGGTTGTGGGTTGTGTGTTTTTTGTGTGTTTGAATTGGTTGTATGTCTTGTGTGTGTTGTTGTGTTTGTTGTGTTTGTGAGTGTGGTTGTTGATTTGTGGTGATGTTTGTTGTGTTTGTTGTTTGTGAATTTGAATGTTGTGTGTTGTGTGATTGTTGTGTTGTGTTTGTGTGTGTGTTTTGTGATGTGTTTTTGTGTTTGTTGAATTGTGTTTTTGTGTGTTGTTGTTTGTTGTGTGTCTTTGTTGTGTGTGTTGGTTTTTGTTGTGTTTGTGTTGTTTTTGTGTTTTTTTTGATTGTGGTTTGTGTGTGTGTTTGGTGTGATGATTTGTGTGTGTGTGTGGGTTGTTGGGTTGTTGTTTTGTTGTGGCTTGTTTGTTGTGTTTTTTGATGAAATTTGTGCTGTTGTTTGTTGTGTTTTTGTTTGTGTTGTGATGTTTGTGTTTGTTTGTGTGTTGTTGATTGTTGATTGTTTGTTTGATTTGTTGTTTGTTGTGTTGTTTTGTTGTTGTTGTTTGTGTTGTGTTTTGTTTGTTGTGGGTGTGTTGTTTTTGTTTTGTTGTTTTGATTTTTGTTTGTTGGTTGGTTTTTGTTGTGTTTTGTTGTGGTGTTGTTTTTTTGTGTGTGTTTTTTTGTTTGTTTTGTTTGTTGGTTTTTTTTTTGTTGATTGTTGGGGATTTTTGTTTGGTTTTTTTTGTTTGTTTGTTTGTTGTTTGTTTTTGTTGATTTTTTGTTTTGGTGGTGTTGTGTTTTGTTTTTTTTGTTTGGGGTTTTTGTGTTGTTTGTTTTTTGGGTTTTTTGGGTTTGTTGTTTGTGTTTTGTTGTGTGGTGGGGGGGTTTTTTGGTTGTTTTTTTTTTGTTTGTTTTTTGTTTTGTGTGTTGTTTTTTTGGTGTTGTTTTTGTTTGTTGTGTTTTTTGTTTTTTTTTGTTTGTTTTTTGTGTTTGTTTGTTTTTTTTTGGTTTTTTGTTGTGTTTGTTTTTTTGTTGTTGTGGGTTTTGTTGTTGGTGTGTTTTTTGTTGTGTTGTTGGTTTTGTTGTTTTTTTTTTGGGGGGTTTTTGTTTTTGTTGTTTTTTTGTGTTTTTTTGATTGTTTTTTGTTTTGTTTGGGTGTTTGTTTGTTGGGTTTTGTTTTTTGGGTTGTTGTTTTTTGTTTTTGGGGGTTGTTGTGTGTTTTTGAA
>CADEBD010001012.1:0-10758 GCA_902825455.1 Arctia plantaginis | reverse complement strand
TAAAGGTTTAATGGGTTTTTCAAAACCCCAATTACGGGGTTTCATCAAGTTACGTGTAAAATATCTTAAATTTTTTTAGCATTTTTTTAGATAGGTAATGTCAACATATTACGTACATTAAGTGTAAAAGTATCTGAAAGGTGTACCTTTTCTTATATTCTCATCTCAGGCTATACCCTGGGATCCCCGATACAGTCATGGGATTGACCTTCGTCGCAGCTGGCGTATCCGTGCCTGACGCGCTCATCCTCACTCGCTGTCATTAAAGAAGGGTGAGTATATTCCTCATTTCAATTAACCTTTTTTTAATGACTACCATAGAGATTCTTGTAATTTTTATTTGTTGATTCAATTTCTCCTGTCAGATCGGGCTACATAGCATGTCGACATGTGTGTCGAGTCCGATAAAGCCTGAACAGCCCTCAAAATAACCCAATATCCAAAATACTCACGATAATACGTTTCACTAAAGAATTAGGAATATTCTGTAATTAAATAATTGTCAGCACTCTCTTCACATACAATTCTCTTGATAATCATTTCGGTGTAACAGGATGGCTTTTTTAATGATATGATTGAAAAGAAACCGGACCAACAACGTAAAGTACCTATGCCTTATGTTATCGTTACATATTCGAACATTAGGTGTACAAATGTTTATTTTCCATAATTTCAAGCTTAAAAAGAATCTGATCTCGATTGTGCTTCATTATTTGCAGTTACGGTGATATGGCGTATCCAACGCCGTAGGATCTAATGTATTTGACATCCTAGTCTGTCTTGGACTGCCATGGTTCATCAAACAGCTATCATACATCCTGGTAGCCATGTCAACGTTTATCATAAAGGTAAGACTAGCAGATTTTTCACCCGGACGAACGGATTAAATTGAGTTCTTGAATATGGAGGCCCATCTTATAGAAGGAGACTAGCGGTAGTAGAATTACTTGCTATAAACCTTGGCAATACAATGCCAGCGTTACCTTACAAGATGTTTTTATTTATATTACAGTAGAAAATATATTGCTCTTTTACTTTTAGGTTTGATCTACTCGACGCTATCTCTATTTTCCACTGTTGTCTTCCTGGTCGTGGCAACTCATGCTAACGGCTGGAAACTAGATCGAAAATTCGGCGCAGTCCTAAGGTATGGTACATTCTCTTCATCACCCTGGCCAGTCTTTACGAACTTAATATATTCGGCGATTTCACAAACCCTGATTGTGTCTCAACTTATAATTTTTGTTACTGGTAACATTAATTCGTTATGTTTGTATCCCTGGCTATTAGGCTGTCAATGTCAGTAAACTTGTTTTGTTTATGGTCTGATAATGTGTTCGAATAATATGGATATGGAATGAAACGAAATTATTCTGCTCGTTCGTAAAAACATTTTTTTTAAGTACAATAAAGCCAAATATTTTCTTATTAGTTATTAAAATATTTCACAGTGTATTAATGATTTATTTTATTTGCAATATGAAATAAGATGTTGGAAACATAGTTTATTTTTAGTTGTAATTTTGTATTTAAGTTAAGTATGTGTTTGATTATTTGACAATAGTCGGCCTATTCTCTTGTTATCATAGTATTAAAAAAACATTTATAGCTAACTTTTAAAAAAACGCTCTTGTCTTATGATAAAAAAATGCATCGATGTTAGTTTTCTCTATATATTTATAAAATAGGTATTTAATGGTAAAATGGTTCGATAATTATCACAATAGAAAAGCTAGTGTAAAACTTAGGTAATTTTAAGTGATTAAGTAGTTTTACATTCACAGTGTTATTTTAGTAAAGCGTGCTTGTTATTATCGTGATTTAAATATTAATTATACTTATGCATGTAATAATTTATTTCTTGCTATTAAATAATAATGTCAAATACGTTACAGGAAGGTGTGGGCATATACTTTAAAACTAAAATTCACTAATAAAGCTACACATTTCAAATAAAGAGGGCTAATTCGAATCTTCCTATAGGTATATAATGCTTTTAGTTGTTTTTTTGGTAACCGTGAAGATAACGTTTAAGAAACATAAAGTTCTTTAATTTTTTCAAATTCAATCCATTTCAAGTCAACATGAACTTTTTTTTTAAATAAAGTACATACACAAACAAAAAACATACACACAACATTTTGTATGTACTAATGATGTTTTTAATTAATCACTTGTACGTAATGCATCACGGAATGTAGACATAGTGGATAGTGGTCAGATCAATTGGTAACATTTCAGAACACGCGTTGTTAAGCACAGGAGTTGCTTGCGCACAATATGGGCATTTGAATTTAAACTAAAAATCGTTGAATTATTACATATTTTTTACGGCTTGTGACTGCGAAAGTAGAATATCTCTATCATTTTCATAAAGATTAGGTATTTTTGTCAATCAAGAAATAATTGTGATAGTTTCATGATGGAATTAAATAGTCCTACCAGGTATTCTAGCATTTCCGGTAGCCAACCGCGAGAACAGTTGCGAATCAACATTGACAGGTATCTTGACGAGTGGCATTGTGAAATGCAACGAATAATTGCTTTAAACCTGTTTTCTGTGAGGCCGAGATAACACTGTGGTCGAGCTGGCCCATATGCGTGGAAGCATGGCTCTCCTATGGTCCATACCTACCTTGACCGCGCATCACACTGAAATTACTAATACATTCAAAAGAAACTTAACATGATTTGATTTTATACCATTAGATAAAAACCTTTTATGCTTCAGAAATTTTGAATCATGAAAATTATCGAAAACCAGTTTAATATTTGCCTTAAAGCCAAAGAAAATCAACTCGCTTTAAATGTGATTAATCTTGAATCTTACATAGTTCTAGAGAGGTTACATTTCAAAATGTTATCTAGTCACAAGAAAATAAAATGAGTACATACTGTTCAAATAGTGGCATTAGTGATATTATTTAAATTTTTAAATAATTCAACATATTCTTACTTTAAATGACAGTATAATTTTATAAATCATATTTTACCCAGTACCATCGATGTGTGACGAATTAATACAATAGTTTATTTGGGAAAGTTATAAAATTTATTACATTTTGTACTTTTTACTATAAGTATAAATATTTGAAACAGCTGTAGTCATCGAACCTAGTCATCTTATGTAGTTGATACTTAATTAAGTAGTATTTTATTTGTTAGTTGCCGATATACTAGCGTTTATTTCCTAACTACTAAGTGAAATGCTGTAAATATTTAATCCATGTAATCATCATCATCATCAACAGCCTTTAATAGTCCACTGCTGGACATAGGCCTCTCATTAGAAAGATGTTTGGGCCTACTATACCAGCTGGCCAACGGGTTGTATAGGGTTTGTTTCAAGTTTTAATTTTCTCTTGCAGTGCTGTTGTCTGCGTAGTTTGTTCCCTTATCGTGTTCTTACGACATACCACGGATCATTGGGTGGTAACACTCCGTATTCTATCCGTCACCAACACGGAAATCAATGTAATAGATCATAGATTCTAATTTTTATCTCCGTTACCAGATTACTCCTGTTGCTATTATCCAAATAGAAATATTAGTAAATAGTATGTTGTGAAACTACCTACTTCCGACAAATTACTTGTTTCAATTGACTCAAAATACCTCTCACTATGTCATAATTCTTCAATTTATTTTCATTACTGATCACTAATACGTTAACCATTCCAATTCTGTAATTACTTACTGATAATCGTAAAATGTGAAATGTACTATTTCGATAAAAAATTTTAATAATAAAGAACTGACAAAAAATTTTAACTTACTTGTTTTTACTTTTTTTTTTTGTTACAATTACCTTTTTCTATCAAATAGATACATACAAATAAGTAATAGAGTGTTGCTAGATACTCCGCTAAATTATAATATGTACTCTAGTGTTCATATATTAGAAAAATGGCGCTTTGTATATTTGTCAAAAAATAAGGTATTTTAATTGTGTAGCAAAAAATTTACCATTCATGTATCCTTTAAAAAAACTTTTTCTCGAAGCCTATCGTACGTATCAAAATAACTATTTATGTTTATTTTTGTGCTAGTTTTTTCTTTATGATAGAAATACAATCGCCAGGCTGATAAATAAACCTATGACTAAAAGGAATATGTTCAATTAATTCTGAATAGTGAGGGGTACTTAGTTCAATAATAATTTAAAAGTTTGTCAATTAAAAAGACCACGAAATACACACGTAGCCCAAGAAATACACAGTTCCTTGTATTTTTTTTTAAATGGATGTGAGTGTAATTTAAATAAAAATAATAATTATGATTCACGTTGATTATGATAACATCGGTGAAAGGCTTTTAAAAAAATCTCAATGAGAAAAATGTGAAAAATTCTCATATATGTAGGTACTTGTAAATTGAAATATACTCATGTATTTGGGTTTTCGCTTACACTTGTTATAAAACTATATTTAATACTCACATGAACGTAGGTATTAGCTAAGAAGCAAAGTTTGACCAGATTTGTTGATATTATATAAAAAAAAGTTCCCTTATTCGTTTAAGTGTAATACATATGATGTAGTGATTGTAAATTTAAAATATCTTTGTGAATGTTTTTGAAGTATTCGGCGTCTTTCGACAATAATCGCTTTTTGTTGTTTTTTCTTTAAATGTAACAAATTCTTTAAAAATTCTAAAAGTAATACAATTTTATGTTTTCGGGATTTCAATTCTCTTTAAAAAAGTGGGTCAAAATTCGTTCCGATCAAACCTTGATCTGCAACTGTATAAAAGTTATTTTCTTAGTAAAGTATTACTAAGATAACATATTCCGATTCAATTTCAGTCACAATACGATATAATCACATTCCCAATAAATATTGGATCTTTTTATGACGTTGTAAGGCGAGAGTTGATCGGAATCGGATCTGAATTGGACCGAATTTTTATTACGAGAATTGGCCGGTCACTTCAGGGGGATATAGTTCCCCAATGCTTTTAGGCTCGTAGGGTTTTCACGAATAATAATATGATGAAAACTCTTATATTTGTTCTAAAATAGAACAAACCTGGAAAGTTTTAAATTTTAATACAATAATTTTGGTGAAACATTATACATTCATTACTTGCTACTTAATTTTTTTTTTTTTTTTATACTAGTAGTGTAGTGTAAAAATTTAAATTTTTATTTCGGGCATAACATGCGTTTAAGAGAACAAAAACGTATTGTTAAATCAGCCATGGTATAAAATTTTGCCGCTAAATAATTTCGTTATCGCTTTATTGATAGATAGTTCTTATTATATATTTAAAAAAATGTTATTTTTAAAAAACAACATTAAGATTTGGCTATATCCTGGTGGTAAAATAACTTTAAAAATTTAAAATTTTGCAAACAAATCTCGACCCCAGTTTACACAAACGATAAAAAAAAAGTTCAAAATTTTTTAAAACTCAATTAAAAATTGTCAATTGGATATTCAACTTTTATATTAGATGTTAGGTTTAATATATATATATAATAAAAACACGAGTATAAGCCTATAAACGTGAAATGTGGCGGCGAGTTAACATTGAACGTTTTCACCACAAACAGACTAATTCTTAAGGATTAAAAAACCCAATATTAGACAATGCATTACGAGTATTATTACTGCCCGGTCGTGTCACGAATTAAAACAAATTGAAGAACAAAACGTGTACTAATAAAAACCTAGGTACTTTGTGTTAAAAAACCAATTGCTAATTTAAACGTTGTAACCATTACTTAAGTCGTTATTAATTTCATTTGTTATTAAAATATATGTAATAGTATGGACCATGTAAATTATTATGTATAAAAACTCTAGAGTAGGCTTAAATATTAATACTATTTTGTGTGCTTAAGACCCGCTGCGTGGTGTAAACAATTTATAATATTAGCTCAGGACGCCCCCAGAAAAAATTACACGTAATCAGATAAACGTACGACAGCAATTTTAGCGGCCGTATGTTAGACTAAAATTTAAAAAAAACAAGAAAATACCCTACTGCAATGTAAAAATCTGCTTTTTATGCCCATGGATTTAAAAGATTGTTATCAAATGTACGCCCTTGTAATGTAAGAGCTTTATTCAATATAAATGTACTCTATAATAGTTTTTTGCAAAAAATCCTTCGCACGTAAGAGTTTCTTATATTTTCCAATTTAAATGGTATGCTCTGTAAATGAAATTACATACTCTTTCGCATTTCTGAGCTTCAATAAAGGGCATATCCCACTTGTTCTTCAATCCATAGTTTGTTTTTTTTTTTGTACGATTAAACGCGTACGATGGTAAAGTGTTTGATTTAATGTCAATTACTTCCGTCGGGGGAACAGTACCTATACTTTTCAGTACACTAGATATTTCCGCGACTAATAGTTGGTTTTAAGTAAATATAATTCACTGTTCAAAAAGTTTGGGGGCACGCTTAATTTTAGAAAATAATTTGATATGTTTATATTAAAGGTGAATTGATTCATCTTTAAATTCGATAAAATAGGTATATCCCCCGTGCAGAAATTAATACCTTCTTGCTTCTTTGGGGAATTCAGGTAAAGATCCTCAGTAGAGGAGTCACTCTTAACATAAAGCAATTGGTTCAAAAATGTTGCGAAAGAACGACAGTAAATAACAAAAATAGAGCTAAAATGCGGTGTAGGTAAATAGTAGATTAACACGGCAAAACCATAATAGACCAACACTAATGGGGTTTTAGGATGAATAAAATATAGTAACTGATATAGGTTCACTTGTAGTTAAATATTTTAAATAATAAAAAACAGCATCATTGTATATTTACGCACTTTTAACGTAATTTTAACAGACATATTTGTTGCAATGGAAGGCTCCATGGCAACAAATATCGATGTTACAATGATCAATGATATGATGATGATATAATGATCAAAAGTGTTACTCATAATGAAATTACTTCAATTTTTTTTTCGTCTGGATATTTTTACTTTGTTAACATGCATGTGATAACATGCATACCTAACAGTGAACTATTTCTATGTATTTTCGCGAAACGGGTATTGGTACCAGTGAAACTATATAGATCGGCTTTGTATTAATTACGTAGATCCATTAATAGTTAATTGTATTTAATAGTTAATCATAGCATTTTCACCTGTTTAATCCTAGCAATTTTTACCGGTTAATGTTTACAAATTCGTGCGTGTGTTACCTGTTCAAAATTGTGTTGTAAGTGTCTCTATGCCCGTTACGAAAAAAATAAAGCGTCCGTAAAAAACTATATATACAACTGTTTGCTTATTAATAAAAAAGGATGCATGTAAACTAAGTATAAAGGGTATAAGGTTAAACAGATAATTAAAATCTGACGATTTTCTTGACTGTCAAAATGTCAAAAGGAAAAATCTTAATAACGTGCTTGATACAACAAATTTTGACGCCATACCCTTCTATCGTCAAATCCTTTTATTTATTGGTTATTTTTGAATGCACGGATGGCGTAGTGGTTTAAGCGATCACCTTGCTATTTCTAATGCGCCAAGTGTTGTAGGTTCGATCCCCCGTGAGACAGCACTATGTGTGATCCACAAATTGATGTCTGAGCCCGAGTGTCCGTTTCTTGAATGTTGTAAAGTCCCCCTCGACACAGGATATATTTTTAGTGGGGGAGTTGTCTTAAAAATAAAAAAAAATTTCAGTCTAAACAAAAATAATAATTAAATCATTTAAACTGAAATTTATTTGTTGACCAGGAAATAAGAATGTATACTGACATGTAACACAAAGAAAAGATGTGTAAAATATTTGAAATGTCCCATTTTGCCCCAAATGCTACATCACACTAGAAATACAAAATTTTGGGTAAATTTGACTATGTAGTTTTACATTGCAGCAGTGTATCTAAAACATCACCCAATTATAAAGCCTAGCTAGCTATAACTTAACACTATGACGCCTCAGCTGCTTCGTACAAATGGCGTAGAATTAATTTTATAAATTAAGCCTTGTAAAATCATATTAGATGTCCTACTTATGGTTTATCCTATGTAACCTATGTTGAAGGTAGTTACATCTATGAAACAAATGTTTCACTTTTAGCTTAACCAAAATAAAAATATTTGGCAACTGAAATAAACCCCGTCGTCATAAATCCAATCATATTTAAAAAAAAAAGCTTTTTATCCATAGAGGAAGATCTTTTGTTATAAACTGCAGTTGTCATTGGAAATTTAAGATAACTAGAATAATATTTCTATTTTTCTCGAAGTTGTGGGTTTTAACTCTTGCCAGTGTCAATGTTAAAAAAAAAACGTTTTGTGGATGGAATAAACCTTAACTAGACTTGCAGTATTATGTACTTACAGTTATGTGGCATAAATACTTATCCAATTGTTACGCTGTTTTAAAATCGGTTGTTTTCTCGAATGTTACGGTAGATTAGGTGTTCTGTATATGGCTCGAGAGGGCTAGAAACAATTAAGTGAAAAATTTATTGTTAATTACTGTAAGTTATATGAGAATGTTGAATAAAGTGTAAAAAAGTACATGTGGTTTTATTACACTTTATATTAGCCGGACGTGTCACTCCCGCGGTGGCCCATTAGGCCTAGTGACACGAAATAAACGACAAAAGTAAAGAAAGGGAGGAATACTTGAGCAGCAAGGTTTTGTTGATGAAGCCCCTTTAAAACCCTTACCTTTTTTAAATACACCCGGTCCTAATAGGTGACCAGGCTAAAAATAAATACTCGTAGGCGTGACACGGTATGTCTTAATTCACCAGACAGTGCCACACCCAAAACACTTATCGATTCTATCAAGCAGGATTACCTACTAAGCGTGGGACAAAATCACAGTGAACTGTAAAATACCGGGTGATTTATTTTATTCCGTTTTTTTCGTACGTAGGTTAGGGTAAATTTCTTCCCCACGCTTTTTTGCCCGTAAGTGTTTTTAACAGCCTTTAAAAACCCTATTTTGCCCATTTAACAGTAAATCTAGTAATTATTTTATTATTTTAATTATTTAATAATAATTTAAAAATACTAGTTTACTTTTGTCCTTTTAGATTAAGGAGTCACTTTAGATTTTAAACGGAAACTCACCCCCTATTTAGTAGGTTAGCAATAATTAAGAAAGGGCAAATTTAGAAATTTGTAGAAGAATATCCAAAGTTATATCAATGTAAAAGTGGTCCTCAATCTAAACATCTTAATGAGGAGCTATGGAAAGTATTTAATGAATATTTATGAAAATTATTAGTAGTAATTATTATTTAGTAGTAATTGTGTATAGTGCCTACTAAAAATCTGATCCAGTACTGTTAAAATTCAAGAATATACAATAATTTTAATGTGGCTCCTCAATCTATATTTAAGAGCGTTTAATTGCCCTGAACGTAATAGAAGTAAAAGGTCCCAAAAATTTTTATTTCACTCTAAAAACTTATAGCAGTGTATTTGAATTTGTAGCATCAGGGGAAAGTAGTAAAACTGAGTGGATTTTGTGAATAAACGCATTTTATTTGGCTCCTCAATCCTGACGTATGCATATAAAAAAATCGACCCGTACGTACCTGAGATCACCAACAGAAACAAAACCAGAGAAACTAACATAATTACATTTCCCTGTATCTTGGTATCTGAAAAAATATTTCTTTTTGATATTCCTTATGAATTCGCTATTTAGGGGACCATGACAAATGTTAAATCACAAGAACTAGTTTTGACATTTAATTTTCAACAAAATCGACAATTATTGAAATATAGGAACGTACAGAAAGAAGAACTTCAGTTTTAAGTATTTATTATACTACCTACTACCACCTATTTTTGCCGCGTTTTGTATCGATAAGAATAAAAAAAAATAAAAGTAATAATTCACTACGTCTGCAAAACTATTTATCAGTGTTGAGATACTAACTCTCTTTAAACTGTGATACTGTGTGTTGTGGTGTATAAATAAATTTATTGAGGTAGGTAGGTAACCCCTATTAATTTGGCAGTTACCTCCAACAATTGATGAAATAAAATAAAAATAGATGTGTACGAAACACTACGAAAAAAAAACCTTTTATGTCAAATAGTTTATTGGCCCCTACAAAAAAAATTTTTTAGGAAATTAAAATAGCTATAACTTTTGTAAATACTATACTTCTTATGAGATTATCGTACTTTTGTATAAATTTAACAAAATATAGATTATGTTCCAAATTTTCTCACAAGTAGGTCCTCCTACTAGTACAACCAAATTTTCCAACACTTGAAACCCTCTATAACAAGCAATTTTCATGGGTGGGGGGTTTCAAATAATATTAATATAATTAATATTAATACTTGGTTTATCACTTACCACAAACGTTATGAAAGACACCACAAAGACTTTTACGTCCTTTGGGTTTAAAATTGGTTCAAACCCCACGATTAAAGCTGTCACCAACATACAGGCAATAGCCTAGTTTGGAAAAAAAGTTCTCAGTACCGTTAGATTTATACATCTTTTAATGTTTAAACAAAAATGTGTCTCCGTGAAAAAATGTGTATGTATTTGCTTTGTGTTAAACATTTTTTTTTTTTAAAAACTATTCACCGAAGCCTTTAATTGAGCCAGTTAAAAAGTGCCATACTCCCAATACCTCATTTTTAAATTTTTGACCCCACTACAAATTTTTTTAAAATTTTAAAAAAGAAAAAATTAAAAAAGAAAATTTTTGAAAAATAAAAATTTTTTTAAACCCATAAAATGTGGGAAAATTTTTTTTAAAAAATTTTTTTTTTAAAAATTTTAAATAAAAAAATTT
>CADEBD010001011.1:0-10172 GCA_902825455.1 Arctia plantaginis | reverse complement strand
TTATTTATAAACCTTTTTTTTATTAATCCTATTTGAGTACATTTTATGTTTTAGTATCTATCATTCTGACAACGTATGACAAAAGGATAAATTCAAATTTAAGAAAAGGAAATCAAGTAGGTTTATTAATAACCCAGATACTACTTGCTTACCTAAACTCGAATCTACTGCACTACACAGATATTGTTACTTGGGAAAGTTCCAAGTTTCTTTTGGTTCATTTAATGAACCTCTTTAGTGTAGGTGTATATTTATTATGGTGTACATTTTAAAGTTAGTTATAGTATTAGGCATATTTAGGATTCTGAACCAGAGATCTCCCTATGCATCCCATAGCTCTTTCATTTTTTCTGCTGAAAATGTTGTGTTTTGTGCTTCGGGTTCATTCATTCAAGTCATTCAGTCAGTTTAGCCAGCCAGTCTTTGGTCTGACATAGACCACTAAATGGCCAACCGCACGGAACTTCGCTTCACCCGGCAATAAAAGTACTAGTGATCACTAGTACTTCTCAATAGATAATTATCCCATACAAAGCTATCTCAGTAGATTATTGTCCCATACGAAGCATCACACACGATGACCACTCTTGACAACATACTCTTCTCGCAAAAGTATGATGCTTTGCACCACAGAACAGTGAATAAACTAGAAATGCGATGTAGGCGGGGCAGGCGCGCCGGGGTTACGAGCAAACGTGCATAAATCTCTGAAAACATTCTTACTCGCGTATTTCATTGACCGCCCAACTAGCAAAGAGATCGTATAAGCAATTACTCTCACGACTATGGATCGAAAAACACTCGTATGAAAGATCCTATTATTTCAAAAACCCGTTTAAAAGCAGCTGTCTAGATATTTTAGCCTTCAACGCTTTTTGTCTCTATAAACATGTCTAGTAAACGTGTACTCGACGAATTCATATCGCATTTACTCGATAATTATATAAAGATATCTCTCGATCACCTTCATACAACCGTGAGTCCTATGACAGCTCTTTGAAAGCAACTGAATTTCTAATTTGTCGTAAAACTAGCTCTTATAGCACTATCTTTCGACATGTATTTGTTACAGCATAATAATTATAGAGTAAATGCGGCTTATTCGACAAAATAGCATCTCAGTTACTATACCGGCACTTAATGTCATATAATAGCTTTTTACAAGGCTTTAATTCCGCTTAATTTTTGAAGTTGAGGAAAACGCTTTAAAATTATCTATTACAGCCCCAAAGGTGCTCTAAACATCATTTGAAAGCCGTCTTACAGCATAATTGTGGTATGAAAGTTGAATAAAATCTTTTACAGCACTGTAAACGCCATTTTGTTACAACAACAACCGTATTGCTTTATTTTGTGAAAATGGATTATAATCGGGGGAAAAAAATTAAAAGAAGCGGAGGGTTCCGACGGAAAGTAAAGAAGATTTATACACGATTGAAACAATCAACATCTACCTACATTGGCAGTAACCACAGATGAAGAGCGATCAAATAATACAAGTGCGGGTTCTGTAGGAAATATTTACACATCTACTGATTTTGAAATTTGTGAACCGTCAGCTGAAGTGTGTTCTAATTTCGAAAATATCTCCCCTGATCAAGACTCTGATTCTGATAGTAGTGATAATGACAATTATAATTCAGAGTCCGAGGACAGTGAAAATTTAAATGATAAGTTTCGTTTTAATTTTAAAGAGTGGGCGCTCCAATTCAACATTTCTCATGATGCCTTAAGAAAATTGTCAACAATTTTTAATAAAAGGATTCCTAATTTACTGCCAAAAGATCCTCGGTCTATTTTGAATACGAATACATCAAAGATTAATGTATTAACTGTTGGCTCTGGATTTTACTGGCATAACGGATTAACCGCACCTTTGCAAAAATGTTTAGAAATTATTGATTGCAATTCTGATGTTTTGACTCTGCTTGTAAACATTGGGGTGCCAGTATATAAAAGCTCAAAACTTCAATTTTGACCAATATTGTGTAAGATACTAGAAATACCGACACTGTCGCCACTAGTTGTCGGAATATATGCAGGTCAAGAAAAACCATCGGACTTAGATAAATATTTGAAACAGTTTGTGAGGGAAATAAATGATCTTGAAAATGGTCTTGCAAGGCCATTGCGATTCCTTAAGCTTCTTTAAGTCAACTTTTGTAATGAATTTGTCTACATCTAAGTAGACCACCATTTTATTATCACCTATAATAAAAAAACATTGTATAAGGTTATAGGTACCTATGTACTTACACTATCACCGACCAATCACTAAACGAAATTCAAATTACTTAAGTATTCATTTACGGTAGATTTTGTAGGCAGTTTATCATTTGATTCTCTGTATGTTTCATCGACTCATCGTCTAGGTACTAGTTTAAGGTGGAAGCGCAAGGTAGCCCGCGAAATTCAAATTCAGTGTCTGGGTGTGTGTTGATAAAAGTATGATTCGCGACTGTAATAGGTACCTATTTAGTTACAGAATTATAATTATTTAAATCATCAAAACCGCCCTCAAAGCGCATATAACTCGATTGATTGTCTATTTCATGAAAAAGTCATTCAATCGAGTTGTATGCACTGTGAGGGTTGTATGAAAATGAATTTCGCGAGCTACCGTGAAGGTTCCCCCTTAACTAATGGTGGTAAACCATTTAAATTGCCACTAAAATATTTTAAAAAGTCACTTATTTAATAAAAATCACTAAGTAAAAATATTTTGTTTATGTTTAATTTTCTTTTAAATTCCTCTGGAGTATTAATAACAGTATTAATTTGATCTAATATTTAGGATTTAACATTTTGCGCTAAGGAACCCCAAACTAACTGCAATTATGGCGGTCCTAGAAGTCGTAAAGTTGAAACCTCATTTCTATTTCTCAGCTAAAAACCGAGTGAATGCTTTGTGATGATAAGTGAATTGCTATTAATGGCGAATTAGATTAAACTATTAAATTAATATTATTTGTAATTCATTATTTACTAAGAAATCTTACGGCCCATGAAAACATTAACTAAAATGTAAGGAATATAGACGAAAAATTTAACCCCGCATATGAAAGTAACACCTTTGAGCTAACTTTAGGTCACGAATGTCAATATGACTGTAAAAATGTATGGCACAAATAATATATGGCAAAATTTAATACTTCATTAATTATTTTATTTCTTTTCACAAACACTGATCGTACCGGTTTGATGATAAATAAAATTATCTATGAATGCTGATAGGTTGCATTCACACGATCAAAGAGTCGAGTGATTGAAACCGCACTGCTATATTACAATAAATTTGTCGAATGAAAGACCTTCTACCGACTTGGGAAAAGCTAATGTGTTGAAAAATGGCATACCGATGATTAATATAATACTAGTAACTTTCGAGTTGCGATTACTCTATATTTTTTCGACTATTTGGCTATTCAGACGATAATCTTACGATATTTACATCACTTAAAGCAGAGAGAAGTGCGCCCAAATCGCGTTGAGAGAATGTGCACAGATCATTTATTCGACATTTTGAAGATCCATCTCACCACCAATAGCTGAAATAGAAACGTGCTGCTGGCATTTTTACGATATATTTTGCTAGTTGGGCGGGGACGCAGCTCCATAAAAAAATATGGCTATGCCGAGTTGCGCGATAATTGCGTGTCGAAAACAAAGCCAGGACTGGAATTTGTCCAAAGGCAACATTGATATAATAGTGTTGTTTTAACTCAATGAAAGGCAACATAACATTTCATCGGTAGGTCTTAAATCTTTTGTTTTTAAGTAATGTTGACAAAAATTACAAAGTTTCTCCTTCAAAGAGGCTTATGTCCAGCAGTGGACTATTAAAGGCTGTTGATGATGATGATCTTGAATTACAAAGTATTAAGTAATACAAGATAGAAAACCGTTATGATCTAATCTATTAAAGCAATCATACCTTGCGTATCAAATTTGAATACTACATTGTAATCCCGAGAGCATTCAGTGAACTGCATTCGTGCAGGAAAATTTTAATACATTTTGCACGAAAGTATTTAGGAGTACAATTATTATTCATATTTGGTTCCGATAGTGATGAGGCCAATCTTGTTTTAATTCATTCGACATCGCAATATTATAGTTATCGATGATTTTGGTTTTTAAAATTATTTTCTGTTTAGTACACTGGTTTTTTTTGTTTTATGATCCTTAACCGATAGTAAAAAAGAGAAGGTTTTATTTTGTTCTCATGATTTTTTAATGACCTTGTTTTATAGTAGATAATAACATATTTAATGGAACAAGCTTTCATCAAATAGGTGAATACTCATCATCAAATCATTTATCCCACTTAATAAAATGCGTTATTGAAACATACATAAATATGCAAATGCATTTTAATTTCAAAAATTACAATGTAGAAAAAGACACAAAACTGCAATTATACAATAAATACATTTTATTTCAGGGTCAAATATTTTAAATACATTATATTTCTATAACTTTATTTAATTCTGTTTTACAGTTATTGAATGTACAACATATTTGTTATACAAAAGTATTATTATTTTATAATAAAATGTTCATGAATAGTAATGTGCAACTTCCGAGTATCAGTCAAATAAATAATTTACTTATTCTTCTCGTTTTTTTCGATAAATGGCAAAAGTACACATCACTACTGTGTCGGTTCATTACCGCCTCAAAAAAAATGACGATCGCGTGAAACGCCACCTTACTTTGAAAGTTTTAAGGTTGTATTTAGTAACATTATAAGTGGCATTTAGCATTTACAATCAATAAATCCCGTGGGACGAATTAGCGTAAACTTTTTATTTGTGTAAAATATTATTTATCGTTTATGCGTTCGTTTAGGCGACAACGGAACTCTTCCGATTTACCGTTGATCGCACTTCTAATGTTTATTCACTGTTCTATGCTTTGCACAGATACTCCTAGAGTCTGCCTAGTTATCGATAACCTATGGGGACAAGCAGAAACGTGGGTCCACGTGACTAAATATGCCTGTACTATTCATAATTCCCTGCATAGAGATGAGAACAGTATTCCATATGTGGCCGGACTTGCGCCTTATAGACCTGAAAGCGGTGTGCCGGAATCTGTTGACACCGAGCTTCTTCGAGGCCAAATTGACCTTACCCTCTAAGTGACCCCGAAACTGGACTTCGCTCGATATGTCGATGCCTAGGATTCCGATGCTGGCTGAGGCAGTTAGGGAGGTGCTCTCAAACTGAGGTGATACGACAAATGGTATCTTTTTGCGGTGAACGCATATACCTGTCTTTTTGTGGTTAAACTGGACTAGCTTTAGTCGGCCCCAATCTGAAACCTCCGCTAAGGAAGTTTCAATTTCAGACACTAGTTTGTTTCGACTCTCGATGACGTTTTCCCGAGAAATGTTACATTTATTTTATTTTTGTTTTATACTTAATTTGTGTAGGTATAGGTATTAACTTTTTATGCGAATCTACCATTTTGCATTCCTGCTCATTCAAGTTTGCTGTCTGCAACAATAACAGATATGACAAAAATCAGCATAACCAATATAAAATTACTAGTGATCCGCCACGGCTTCGCACGGGTGCAATGTAGATACGACTTACAGTACTAATGTGGTGTCAGTGTGGAGTAATTATTTATACTATTATTATGATATTATACTACATGACATCTTTATGTGCAATATTTACAGCCCCGCTTCGCTCCTGCCGGCCGCTGCCACCCGGGACAGACGATGTACGGCCCGACGGACGTGGCGACGGCCGACGATTTCTAAATCCATAATTATATATTATAGACTAACTGGTACCCGACTTAAATTCAATTTAAAATAATGAAGGTATTTTTCTATATTTTAATTAAGGAATGCATTAACTGAACATTGAATTATGGAGCACAGCCAAGTCTTCTTGCTTTTGTTCAGACCTCTTCTTGTTTCTTTTAAACTGTTCATATACTTCATCATCTGTTGGTAATTCATATCTACAGAATGGACAAGAATTTGTCTGTAAAAGAGAATTTAAATACTTATTAAGATTAAACACAGATAAAGTAAATATTAAACTTTTATGTTAGATTTAACAAAAATTTAATATCAGTCGTTGGGACAACATGAAACATGTATAATGTTCTCTGTATCTATATTGAATTAACTAACTAAAATTTTCCTATCAAAATATTATAAACAACTCACTGTGTTAAGCCAAATTGAAATGCATGTAGTGTGGTATTGGTGGTTACAAGGCATTTCCGTTACCTTTTCACCAATGTTAAATTTCTTCAAGCAGATAGGACAGCTTTTACCATCACTTTCTATAGTGGTTTCGGGCAAATTCTTTACAGTCTCTTGGGAAGCTGGTGGTGGTAGTCTGAAAGAAATGAAAATATGTATTTTATGGAAGCTAAAACTATATTAAAAGCTCATATCACAGAAGAGTGGGTAGTACAGAAGGTTCCCCCATTGAACACTAAATAATTAGGTACTACTTATAATGTACTAATGTGCTCATCTTGACTGTACATATACACATCTTGACTGTAAACATCTGAAGTATTGCATCAGGTGCCTAAGGTGACGCACAATTTTACACATATGAGTATAGTAACAATAAGCCGCTTTAAAAACTTGAGGTAAGTACTTTACATAAGGTTCATGTAATATTTTGCTACATCACCATTATGCAAGGTCATTAGCAATTATGTTATAACATTTTGTCATAAATAAGAATTTATGACAGAAAGTTATAACATAATCGTTAATATATTTAGAACTACATCTGACTTGAGTCAAAAGACTTGAATTCATACTTACTTTGGCCACTCTCTTGCATTAAAGTCTTCATTAAAACCAAATTCAAAGATGAATCTAGCCATGTGCAGTAAATGGTCTGGTTGTTCCCCGTCCTCTAATTCTCTCCATCCCATTTCTTCAAAATATCCAGCCATTATTATAAATTATTAAACAACTACAACAATTTAAGACCATAAGTTTTGTAAATTATTAAAAGTAAACAATAATTAAAACCTTTAAAACTCTTACAAAAAAAAATGAAATTATAATTAAGAAAAGATTATATTAAATAATTGCCCGCACTACAGTGAACATTTATAAAAACTTCACAATTTAGAAACCAATTTATTTTGTTTCTGACTTCATGTAATTGAATCTAAAATAAACCAGTCAGAAGTGGCAAGTCATGTCAAATCGCAGTGTTGCTATGCTGAAAAGCAACTAATGGACAATTTAAATTTTACATTACAGGAAAAGAGTGCTATTTAATTCAAATTAAACTATAAACACATTTTTTAATACGTGGAGTGTGCACGGATACAAATTGATTTTATAATTATAAATATAATATATTATTAATACGGATTGTAGGTGACAAATGGATGATTAATTTTGTTATACAAAGTGTTTAAATGCCTCACAGTGCCATTTTCTTTTTTCCTTCGTGTTTCTTTTTTTTTGTTGTTCCATTCAAATTGTCATTGTATACTCGTAACAAAGTCTCTTTTCTCTAACTTTTTACATGAAATCTTACCCGAGAAATGATTTTTTGGTCGTACAGGGTACGTGTACGTACACACAAATGCATAGTAATTTTGGTGAACAGTAACACCGCGTAATTGTGTTCTACTTATTGCTATAATCATTAATACAAATATACCTTTATAGTCCGGTCATAGACATTCAACCTTGAATAATTCCCAAGAAGCTGAATTTTTGATGTCAAATATAGTGAAGCTGATACCATTATAATGAAATTGTGAAAAGTCCCCACCGATCCATTGTGTAATTTTTTTTTATAAAAGGTCAAAGTTCGCACAAATGGGGTTTTGGAATTTTTAGGGAAAAGGTTTGTTTTAAATAAAAACAGGTCAGACAAAAATGTAGATCATGATCATCTACAAAATGGTCTTTACACTTTTTCCCCTTAAATAGTTTTACTAAAATTTATTAAAGCTGTATTAACCATAACATGCATGACTAGACTACCTATGTACATCATTGGACGCATAATATTAGTAAAACTATTACAGCCTTACTAATAAACTTTTATGCGCGCCTATACCAGGGTTATAATAGGTATAAAACTTTACAATCTGTATCTATAAAAGAAGAAACTGTCATACTGATTCACTGACTAATGGATCAGCGCACAGCTGAAACTGCTGGGTATAGAAGCATGTTTTGCACATATGTTCCTTAGGTGACGTAGATGTGCCCTAAGAAAATATTCCTAACCATTCCACACCTTAGGGTGTAAAATGGGCGTTGGATATTTATATTAAACTTCATCATTTTGGTAGTAGCGGTTTCTAACTCATAGTAAATTCTGTTTATTAAAAGTATTAATAAAGGTTTTTACTAATTTTTCAAAAGTACCCTTAAAAAGGGGTGCAAATTTGTGTGGAGCATATACCTATAATCTTAATTCATTGTATCCTCTATGATGTCTGATTTCGACCACCACGCGAACGAAATCGCGGGAAAAAGCTAGTAAAACAATATTTGATGTGTGTATTCGTCTGGTGTATTATATAGAACACACCTCGTACGAGAGCACGTATAAGTGAATCAGCTTTTAGTCTCAAAAGTTATTGCTTTATTTGTAAAGAAACGAGTACAGAAATTTCGACGTCGAATTTTTAAAGATTCAACACATACACAAGTACACTTTCATTTAAAGAATATTTGAATATATATGTACTTGAATGTTTAATCTCTAACAGAAGCAGGTCCTTACATCAACGACGAAACAACTGGGCCTCAATTCTGCTATTTTATGTTTACGACAAGCCAGTGTCATACCACTGACACGCTATTGAGATGCCATCGAGTAGCCATTGGCATCGGTATAAATATCGGTAGTTGAAAATATATTACGTTTTTTGAGGAAATGTTTTTTTTTTGTTTTTTATTTTAATAAATTATTAAAAGAAATAAATAAATTAAAATAACTTATTAAAAAAATAAAATTAAAAAAAAACTATTTAAGAAGATTTATATTTAAGAATTTTTATTGTCATCTATTATACCATATTATTAACTTATGCAACTGTATTCTATATCTACGAAATATAATTTATAATGTAAATATTATGATATTATAATATAGAATGGAATATGAAGTAATTTAAGTTGACCATCTGAACCTTAACTTCAATTGAGTATTTATTCAAATAATATTTTTCCACAGCTTTGGAACCAATTATTGTCTCTGTTACGTGTAATAAGTGGGTTATATTTTAATTTTAAATAAATGTATCTGCCATATAGAAGCAAAATATACATTAAACGTTTTTGTTAGTTTAATGTCTTCTTTGCGTGGTATAATATAATAATAATAATATATAATATATTTTACTACATTCACACAACGCCATCTAGTCCCAAACTAAGCAGAGCTTGTACTATGGCTACTAGACAACTGATATATATACTTTTTTTTGTAAATACATACATCTTATACATAGAAACACCCAGACCAAATCAAACATTAAATGTTCATGCACAAAAAATGTTTGACTTGAGCGGCAATCGGCGGAATAAGGCATTCATATCATACTTGAGTCAACATTCCATCACCCAGATAAGGGCACCTACTCACAAACAGTTACTCACTGACGATGTGAAACTCGTATTGAGTAACTTACTCACTACGAGTTTCACATCGTCAGTTTAATAGTACAGAGTGACAAGAGTGGTCGCTTCGTAAGTTATTTAGTAATTTGTGTTACGCGCGCTACTTTAGAGTAAACCGGTAAGAATATTTATATGTAATTCACCATTCGTGTTGTTTCCTAACACGCTATCAAGGTCGTATCTGAGTCTTTAATTAGCCATATTATAGTGGCCGTGACAAGGTTTCACAATAGTGTTTTGATGATGTCATTTAGAAAATGTTCTTAATTAGACCTAATTTTATCTTAATGACTCAGAAAGTATTTTTTTTTTTGCTTTATTTGTCCTGTTCACTATTCTATCTAATAATTATAATTAATCAATATTTTAAGACAAAACGTTTGAAATACCTACCAAAGCATCATCTATGGAAAAATATTAAGGTACAGTGGCGAAGAAAATATGTAGGTCATCCTTAAATACGATAAGGAGGAGATATGGGTACTTATAATAAAATATTACAATATGTTAAAAGAATTAATAGTTA
>CADEBD010000998.1:0-10565 GCA_902825455.1 Arctia plantaginis | reverse complement strand
AGGCCTAGCCCAGCAGTGGTTCACCGCGGGATATAAAGGCTGTTAATGATGATGATGTAGTTTTTTGTATCGTGTATGTATGTATGTTTTAACGGACACCCAACGTCGTACGTTATTTAGTACGTATCTATATTTTTTTGACTATTTGTATAACGTTTTTGATAATTTATCTTTAGCCCATATCAGGCTTTTGAAAAGTCTATCCCCTTCCATGTCAGTCGCAAATTAAACATTTTCATAGTCTTCTCTAAAATATACAACGAAACGTAAAAACAATGTTCACAGAGTAAACAGTACATCTTGAAACCTATTATTAACGTATCTAAAATTTTAATTTCAGACGTCCTTTGAGACTGTTTACTGACTTACCTGCTTTCACACTGAAAACGACCCAACGACTTTCAATATAAAGTTGTTATTACTGTTACTTCATAAACTAGGTCGCAGAACCTTTAAAAGGCCTTGTTTGAACAAGTTGCACATGCTTCAGGATATAATTTATTTTACCGTTAGCACATAAATTAGCATGGCCGCCATAATTTTATTTTTCTGAGCAATGTGTATGACAATCGTTTTTGGAAGGACAGTTATTTATTTGTGGGGCCTCGGTCTCACCGTAAGCGGATACTGACATAATTTTGACGGGCCTGTTGGTCTAGTGGTCAGTGGTTTTGATGCTAAGCCAAGGGGGTCCGATTCCCACCCAGGACAAATAATTGTATAATGAGCACGATCATATGTTAAATTTTCTCTGAGTTATTTATCTGTATATTTATAACTAAATTTAGAAATATCATCATTATCATCATAAGCCTTTTAGTAGTCCTTATTTAGACATAGGCGTCTCCTTAGGTCTTGGCCTACCATGGCCAGACGGTTTGGTAAAGGTTTTTTTTATTATTAAGCAGGGGACCCGCTCTCACGGGTGTTACTGTCTTTCCTAGGCACCTCCAGTATTTATTTGAAGTCCGTCGTCCAACTGTATCCTTACCAAAGATTCTCGCATTTGCTACTTTCTCATGCTTTCATTCCACACACTTATTCTTTTTCCATTCATACCTCGCAGGTGAGATGCCGCTATTTGCCACATGTGTTCTTTTTTTTTTTAAACTTAAAGTCGGTTGAGAAGAAGAATTTATTTAAACAAAAACGGACGCGTGTAAACCTTAGATATAATTTATTTTTTTTAAGTTATTCACCTGCAACGAGTTTATAAGAATACTAGAAATTTCTATAGAAGAAGGTAAATACAACACAAAACACACATAACCATTAACGTGGCTGTAACGTACAAGTACCTTCATAAATCTTGGCACGTATTGTTCAACAGCTCTGTTATCGATAAAAAGCCTAGAATAGAACCTTTCGAACGTGTACTTTGATTTTTGTTTCGTGAACACTGCTTTGAACAAGAGTACTACCTCGTTTTCTTGTTAGTGATTGCTCAGGTAGCTCTTTTGTTTTAAAAATTCTAGATAACACAGACGTTAAAATCTACAGAAATAAATGAAGTAGGCTGTTTGTAATATCTTTAACCAATCAATAATTTTTTAAATTATCTCCAGAACGAGTGAACCGATTTTCACGGGACTGTCACTGATAGATAGCTAACATTTTTCTAGAATGGCTAATACTATTATTATTTAGAAAAATAAACAGGGTTCCGCTCAAAATAAAACAAGTACTACACACGCTGGCGAGTCACGGCGGGTGATAAATAGCGCATAAAATTAATATTTTCTGTTGAACACCATTAAAGATCGGGTATCATAATCACACAACATTAATGGACCAAAGCAATGTTCATCATCATTTGAAAGCATTTTATTCCTTCATTTCCAATCGTTAACATTAGAACTGTTTTGCTTCTCATATTTGTTTTTTGTGTGTGTAATAAACATTACTCTGTGGTACAATCACACGCACGAGTTGTTTAGAAATGCCAATTTATAGACCGCAGTTGATATTTGTTCTAACAATATCAGTACGTAATTATATTTAGCTTCTTGTTTGAAATAAAAATATATAGAAAATGGAACATTATTTTAACAGTGATATTCAATTTTAGCATCAGCATTGAGCGTATTTTCAAATAATATTATGACTAAAATATAGCAATCAAAACTTTTGCAGACCTAAGTACACAATACCCAAAGGATATTTTCTGTTATAAAAAAAAACATCATAAATTTTACATATAAATCTAGTACCCAGATTTATTTTACTCTCAGATTTTCCTACGTATATCAGAAGTGATGTAGGCGTACCTAAAACGAATATTAAATTTATCTCTACAGATTAAATCTCGTTGGTGATTAACATATCTAAATCTGTACTAAGAGATTATTACAAACATGCGACTTCACCGCTAGAAAAGGTGGTGGACCGGGTACTTATAAAAAAACCTGTATATAGGAAGTCGCTGGTTGGAAATATTACAAAACTTTCATTTTTGATTAAGAAAGTCAAAACATTTTAAAACATTAACAAATTATTTTCATATACAAACGATTGAATTTCCGTTCGACATAATCAGACTTTTCATAAACGCGGTTTTCCTACTTTTACCTACGTTTAATTTCGATATACTCCTAATTTTTTTAATATGATTCCTGGAGTGTTTGGTTAACAGTTATCGCTCGTCCATAGAAGTTATTCACAAAGTGGGCTTTGAATATGCCTCTGCCTACCCCTTCGGAAATGTAAGCGTGAGTGTTAATATTTAGCATTGAATTAAATCAGTTTGCTTCTCTCATATTTCTCTGTCACTTGGGAAATATCGCTAACACTGTATCATAAGTACACACCGACTCAGAACAAATATTGAATACCACAAATAATAATTATTCCATGTGAGGACTACACAACAAACAATGAACAAATAAACATTGAGAGTCAGCAATTTCAGTCAAAAAAATTTAGCAAATTATAAGGTGCGTTTAAAAACTAATTTTAAAGTTTTAGACAGCATTAAACCAATGATTAATGGAATTTTATTAAAGTCCTACAACAATTTTCTTTAATACAGAAAAGTTTCTCGGAGACAAGAAACCACTTAGCAAAATTAATGTTTTCTATGTATAAGTTGGTGGTTATAAATTAATGTGGGTGGGAAAAAGTTAGCGTGTGGCTTTATGCCAAGAACCTTTGCGACACACCCTACCATGTTGTATATATACTAATTCTTAATTTCATACAAGTATTTTTGCTATGTTTTTATTTTTTAAATCGATATGGTTCCATCGAAGACATCGGAGGCGAGATTGGAATTCGAAACTCTATTCCACTAGGTTTTTTCCACGGCTCCGCCCGCATGTATGTCAGTTGTCGTGGTAAAAGTCTATGTCCTATGTCCTTTCTCAATAATCAAAGTATATCCATACCAAATTTAATTTAAATCGGTTTAGTGGTTATTGGTTCACATGCAAACTTCCACCCACCTTTTCAGCCTTTAAATTGATGAATTTCTAGGGTAAAAACTAAGGTCCTAAAAAAAGTGTCCTTTGACGGAACTCAACAATCTCAATACCAAATTTCATCTAAATCGTCGAGCGGTTTAAGCGTGCAGAGGTAAGGACAATCAGGCAGACACACTTTCGCATTTACGGTGGACTGGGATGAGCAAGATCAGAATGATTGTAAAACGGAGAGATGAGCAAAGTGTTTTGGTAAAGACTTTTACGTATGGAAGTTGAAATTTGCAAGAGAAGAAGATGACCAAAAAAGACATAGATGTATTGCATGAAAGAAGATGGTTAGAAAGAGAGTAAGAAGTGAGAAATTTAATGATATTACTCTATCTCTTTCGGGTCGGAGCAATGTGTTTTTGTTTTTCCCTATAAACTGGCACAGACCCGATGTAAAGTTGGGAAAAGAGTCGGCAGATAATAAAGGTGATACATGTAGGTGTTACCTAACTTTGAATTACCTCATATTTCAACCAACTCGTACTGACCGTGGTCACAGGCAGATTAGAGTCAGTCTGGGACCACTCTATTATTACGCGACACACCTAATTTTAATGAGATAACTAAAATTGACTAAGAACTATAAATAAATGAGTATTTATCACATCATAAAGAATAATGTATAAAGTTAAATTATAAAGCTATAATTCCCTACACGATGTTTTCATATTATTTACTTTAAATCAATTTTCCGCATGATAGTACACCAAAGTACACATTAACACGACTTTCACTTTTGATCGGCATGTTACACCCAACGTACTCGTACATATGCAGGTGCAGGCGAGTGAGAAAGTGTAATTACCTCAAGATTGTCAAAGTCGACTTTGATGAGCCGACGCTGGGCTGCGCGTGCGGTGGACGTCACCACCACGCCGCGCGTCGCCACCACCAGGACCGCTACCAGCGCCGCTTGTAGCTGAAACAATGAAAGACGTTGTTAGTAAAGGTATAGTATTTTTTGTTTTAAGAACGGCAACACCAGCATTAGGAATATATTCTGTGTCGAGGGGACTTTAAAACATGTTCATTCAAATGTACACCACAGAAACACCCAGTCTCAGAACAACAATTTGTGGATCACACCACTACGCCATCCGTTCATGTAGGTTACATGCAATATATGAAAAACTTTATTGTAAAGAGTTTTCTTATTGGAAAGAGAACACTACAAGTCGTAAAGTAGAATGAGGACTGTGCCTCGTACACAATTTAGTTAACGTTTAGGATCTAGTATACAATTCTCGTTTAGAATCTACAAATAAGATCTAATCTTCGATATTATATTAAATTCTCACTAGACTAGTTGTCACATGGCTAGATTGAAGAATACTCGTAGAAGTACAGATTTTGCAGACTCTATAATGATGGAGTCTGCAAAATCTGTACTTCTTCTGTGCTTGTGATACTTTGTATTGACAAAGTACCACAAGCCTTCACTGAAGTAGAGTAATATAGTGCAGTTTACCATATTCTTTAAGATTCGTGTGTGTATTTTCGAGTAAATTAAAAATATAGAGTTTATCTAATATATGTCGCATCACAATGTTTGTTTTCGAACTCCTCCGAAACGGCTTGACCGATTTTAATGTTTTTTTTTGTATATTTGGTAGGTCTGAGAACAGGTCGTAAGCTATTTAATATACCCCTAGGTGGTAAGGGTGACCCTCCCTAGAATTTATGTTTATTGCAAATATGTCAGTAATACATTGAATTACGAAAATGAACGGTTAGTGTTTTGTTATTTTTATAGGCCGTCATAGGCCACAGCGCTCCATTCTTCTTTCAGTCACAGACCCTATCCCAACATTCTTACAATAAGTTAGTTATTTTTTATTTAACTTCTAAAATATTCACTAGAAATAATTTATGTGGCAAAACAACCGTTTACCGGGTCTGCTGCTATTATAAAAAAATATATATTATTAAACAGCACTAAGAACAGATGTGTAAGTGGCTGCCTACCATCAAATAGGTCACTTACCATAACCACCTGTTTTTATTATAAAATAGTATTGCTTTACTTCCAAAAGCTGTGGTTTTTATGAAGGTAAACAATTTGGTAGGATATCGTTCTATTGCTGTTAATCCCGACGGATCTGAAGGTAATTTCGACGGCTCACAGCCGATGTAAACGTACAGATTGAAGCCCTCGTATATTTTACAAACTTGCTACATTTTTAGAATAAAAATTACATCGAGAGTTGGATAAAAATACTGGCAATATTTTATCAAAGGACTACACAAAAAGATATCCCGCCTTATAAATATTACAGCTAATAAATAAAATAAAATATTATGTTATCATTGAAATACGGTTTTATTTTGAGTCGTGAGAAATCAAACAGCAATTTCGAACATTATTTTTAGGCACTAAAAAGAATTCAATGCGAAAAAAACACATTTTGTTTTATCGTTATTTCCGTTTTCTTTCAAACAGAGAGGTGGTTAGAATAGTATTAGTGATAGTAAGTTAAAATATCAAAAATGTAAAGTTGGATGAGAATTATTCTTCCTCGCGGACTCGAAGACGGACATCGTGCACAAGTGAGGACGCGAGTGATCACGGTTAGTGCCACGGTGGAAACGTCAATTCAAGGGATGTAATGCCTCTATTGTGATCGCATTCATTCCCATAGGTTTATATCATTACCAAAAATAAAATCTAAATATTAAGAAAACACATAAAATGAGGTCACTAATAAATGATTAAAAAACGTCGATTCCTGCAGACTACTACTAGTGCCTACCTCTCTTAAGCTTCGATCTATTTATATATAAATGGAATGCATTGATAAGTAATAGTAATCTCTTCAATAAACTTAATACTTTTTGATTATACGTCTTGCAAGACCCCAAAGGTGAATGTTTTATTTACGTAACATAATAACCTAGTTAACTAATGATTGCGACCCTTTATCAGCATCAAAAAGTTCATAACCGCAAGATATCACGTAAATATAGCGGCATTTAATGTCACAATGTAAAATATACCCTAATTTGATAAAGTATTTTACAAGATTATATTTTCTTTTTATATTACCTTTGAACTTAGCTTATTTTTGTATTCAGTACGGTAGTTGACTGTTGAGTCAAATCAGTTTTTTCAACGTCAAACGGCAGGGCACCGTCAAACTTCAAAGGTGAAAACAATTCTAAAGTAACAGCATGATAAAAATAATAATTACGTAATAAAACTGGACAAGTGCGAGTGGGATTTGCACACGGAACCCTTTTCGGTGTCAACGTACAAGATTTAACAAATCGGTATTAATTTCATTGTTCTTTTATTCTACCTTTAACTTTTATTTTATTTAGTAATTGTTCTTAGAGCGGCTAAAGAAAGACTTAGATTTTTTAACCAGGTACATGAATAATTTTTCTTTCTTTAAATTTATTCATGTGGTCCAGGTACCTACATCTTTCATGAGATAGACCGTTTACAAAAAGTGAAGTTTTAGTTTAACTTAATTTTACATCTTTTGGAAAAGAAACCTAATATTTTACTTCATATTTCGATAAATGTTCATTTACTAATCTTAGTAGAATGCGGATTTTTAATAACGTAAAAACAGCAATTTTACAAATAATTCATTAATTAATAACATAACTTTCGGTTATGTTATTTGTATCCAGTACCGGGTCACGAATTACCTTGAATCTTTAAAGTTTACTTTAGTAAAATACCTTTCAAGAACCGCACAAATATAACAAAACTCGCAACCAAGTCCTAATATTCGTATAATTTTCACTTATTCTTTACGATTCGTTCGTGTTTAAGGGTTGTGTTACGCAAGTCTATCACAGAAACAACTGCGGTTTATTACTGCGTGTTACAAAGTATAAAAGCCAGCCGTGTGAACGCGGGCAACATTTTATTTAAACGTTAACACAATAGAGACGACGAGGGACTTGAAACAAAATTAAAAGTTTTCATTGTTTCACAGAGCATTGGGGAAATAAATGTTTGTAGTTTATGTGATTCTGTTTGCTTTGCAGACGTTAATTTTTAATCTTCAGGATGGTTCCTTCTTTTTAAATGTAAATTATTTAACTGACGTTTTTAATCATCATAATTATAACCATAAGATATCTGCTACTGAATTTAGCTTTCTCTTATTAGCTTTCAAAAAGAGCTCTCAGTATCAACCGCTTATAACCTGTAAGCGGTTGATACTAAGATCAATGGTAGGGCACAAATTCTGGCACTAGTTTCATATATTATCTATAATAAGTTATGAATTTATATAATAGGTACGCGTGTACTAATGCACGCACTACACGCGTACCTATTCATAAATTTTACTTAAGTATTGCAATGTGACAAAACTATTAATTTACTCGCTTGAAGTATTAGCAAACATTTGTAGCGCAATTATCACGGTTCGACACTTCAATTAAGGACTTCACGCACACAGATACAGAGTGTGTAAACATCACTATACATTAATTAATTCTCACGGAGCATCACTATGTAAAGGAACTATATAAGTTTAAAAGTATTTTGGAGAAAAACATTTTTGTGAAATCGTTCTGAATGTCTTTTTAACTTAGTACTCATATTAATATTTCATACAATTTGTTTTTCATTTTTTGTTTGCACTCTCATTTTAATTCACGAAAGGGAAAATGCTTTTGACCACTTGATATGGATACCGACTTTTGCCTCGGTGGAGAAGTGTCAATCTATTTATTTTCAGTTTGTAGGGCCAAAAGATTATTTAAAGAATACATCAACCAACAAAATGTAGGTAGTAAAGGGCGTTAAATTATAACAAATATTAGTAGAATTTGGTAACGCTCCCTGGCAACATAGTAAAAGTAATAGGTGATTTATTAGTTATCACTAACGAACAATTATATGACGAAAGCGCAAACTATTTGGACAAGACAAGTAGTTTATTGCTATCTGTTTCATTAGTAAACGTGCAACGCGGTATGCAAATTGGCAGTAAAAGCAATAAAAGATAGAAGATCGATACCACAGTAAGCACAACATGTAACTTTTACGATATGGTAGTTATAGTAGGACGGATAGCATGGTATTACCAATAATTAGTGCCATGTAGTAAAAACTCTTTAACACCCGCAATATACTCGTATATGAGTTTAGTAATGATGAGCTTAGTAGTGAATGCGCTGTGAATCTCTGTAACAAGCAGTCGGTATAAAAAATGACAGTACAGCACGAAACTTTGACTACAGTCAGTCAGACAGTCAAAAGTTCAAAATTGGAACGGGAAAACACGAAACTTCAGTGCGATATACTGAATAACCAACCAACCCTGAATCCAAGTGTGTTTTTGATCCAAAACCAATACCAGCCATGGTTATAAGTTTGAACACAAAATATCTATCATACCTATGTTTAAAGGCTGTCAATGATAAAGGGTTTTTTTTCTTATCGTACGCACATTATGGAAGCCGTGTCCCGGATCCTATTTTTAATTTGACCTTGTCTGCTGCAGTAGGTTATAAATAAAGAATATATTTACAATGAAAAGTGAAACAATAACACAACTTTATTAATTATAGAAATAAAATACTCTAATAAAAGAAAAACAATAAAATGACAACATCTACAAGGCATGTAATCTTGTTTTCTCACATAGGATTGCTAAAATCTAAAGAAATCTATACTTCGAACACAACCCGCGATACGTCATATTGTTTATTGACTTCTTTTCAAATCCGTTTATGTTTACATACGTTTAGCAGAAAATATCTTGTATATATTGGGTATTTATGATAGTAAGTGGAACCTTTTACTGGCAGTAGATAAGTAGAGAAAAGGTAACTTGCAGATAAGATACCAGCTGTTCTTATGTATATTTATTTGTCGTAAATTACTTACTTAAGCCATGAATATCATAATCAATTCTAATAAAACCTAGAAACACGTTAGAAACGTCACCACATGCAACCATTTACTTGTTTTCAAATGAATTTAAAAAAAATATCCAAATGGGCACTTACTTTAGGATAACTACTTTTAGAATGATTTATTACATTAGATGTAATACAAACAAAACTATCAACACTGAATATACTATTTTTTTTCTATTACAGTTTTTTTATTTCCAACATGATAAGATCATGTCACCGTAACCTTGACATAAACAAGAAAGTAAAGAAATTCACTATCAATCTCTGTCAATCCTTAGGTCATTAATATTCTGTTCACACGATTTTAAGCTAACTTTAGCCGTGTAGAAGATCACCTAAAAATAGAGAAAATATTTGGACGTTTTACATTTAGAACAACAGCTGTGAATATATCAAATGAATTGTAAAGTTTCATGTAAAATGTTACAGTTCCTAACTATTAAATTTTACGACTTATTGTCATTTGCGAGATATTTCATAAGATTAAAAAATTACAAAAAAAAAACAGTTCCAGTCTCATCAACAATACAAAATTTAATCTGATTATTTCAGATAAAATAAAAAATTACAACGGAAATGTCTGCCGTGATTCCAGGTCAGATTTAGTCTTGGGGTGCGTGGTCCGGAACCTCCTTGTGGTGCACCCTGGGCAACGGAGACGGCAGCGCCTCTCTCCCTAGGTGGGAAAGGCGCTGCCGCCTGCGGCCAATTCCGGCCGAGGTGGGAACGGCCCGTCAAGGGCTGTTCGGAGGGCTGCTTTCCGCATGTCCCTCTGTTTGCAGAGGGCATAGGGGAGAGCGGGCTGGGGGCGGACGGGGCCACTGCCGCTGGCTCTGTCCAGAGGTGGTGGACACTGGTCTGACGCAGACCACCGTCCGGCCATGTCGTAACCCTGACTGGCAACAGTCAGGAATGACGGCTCTTCGAGGGCTACGAGGAAGGCAACCTCTATAAAAAACCCGGGGGCGGACGGACCCGGTCTGGTGCAGACCCCGTCCGGCCCAGCCGTAATCCTGAATGGACAGGACCGGTGGATCTTCGGATCCGCGAGGACGTAAACCTCTATAAAAAATGCTCTAAGCCCACGTTCTGACGCCTGGCAAGGGACTGAGTCGCTGGAGGGAGTCCAGTGCCGAAGGCGTCCCCGTCGAAGGACGTTAAACTAAACAACAATGACATGAGGCCAAAGATTATTAAATCTACCCAGGAGGG
>CADEBD010000997.1:0-16535 GCA_902825455.1 Arctia plantaginis | reverse complement strand
GGAGCACAGGGAACATGGGGTTCCCACACGGGGGGGGGTCGTCTACTCGTCTGTAGATGACCCGAGGTATGTCGGTGCACCAGGGACTTCCTTTCTAGGGTATACCTGGTTCCCCGGCTATTAGTACCCGGCGACGGCGTGCGGTTTTAGTCGGTTCGAGTCCGACATGCCACCGACAGGTGGTATCCGAGGGGATTTCCGCACGGAAAAAAAAAAGGGTGTATATAAATAAGTCAATATCCACTTACTGTTATAATTATATGTTCTGTACACAACACGATATACCATATATAAGACAGATGGAGTACAAACAAAAGACACACAATGTACACAATGCGATACAGAATAATTGTTCATACACAACACGCTATACTATTTATAGAATACGGTTTGAATTTAATTAATTAAAACAAAGATGTCAACAATAACTTGTGAACGCGCAAGCTGTAAGGGGGCCATGGACCAACTAACTTAACATACAAACGTTCTGTACCAACCCACATCACTCGACACTATAATGTAAATATCATGAGTGCAGTCAATGACTTGAGTAGTATTAAGAAATAATAAATAATTATTTCTAAGTGTTAAGATAAATGTGATAAATGACTGTGAAGCCGGAGGTTGTGGGTTCGATTCCCACTTAGGACGAATACAAGTATTGTAATATAAAAAAATAAAAATTATTGAGTGTAATTGTGTAATGTTAATTGTTATCTGTGTTCCAAACAAACGAATAAACTAACTGGTGGCACCACAAATACTAACAAACTAATAAACTCGGGCGCCAGGTGCCTTAAAATTAAATGAACACAGACAACTAACTACAAATACAAACAGACAAATTTAAAGTCAATGCGAGATGATATCTCGGCAATGAAAGATCAAATTAATGAGGTAAAAAGTTCTATGGCCAAGATGCTAGCTGAACAAGACGGCATAAAAGCCGAAATTGCAGAGCTTAAGAAAAATAACAATAATGCAGATTTCAAAATATCTCAGCTTGAAACTATCGCAACTAAACTAACACCTACGTCGGCGTCGCCTAAACAAACGCAAGACGATATTTTTAGTAACGAAAAAGTAATTAATGAGCTACAGGAACGGGCTAGCCGAAGCAAAAATATTGTAATGATTGGTTTGCTGGAATCAACATTACCTGATATCGCTGCAAGGCAGGCTGCAGATGTAAGTGGAGTCAAAAATATTTTAAAAAACATAGCTGAACATTGTCAAATTGTAAGCACTTTTCGCCTTGGCAAATATAACTCGGGGAAAAATCGCCCACTAAAAATATGCTTTGATTCCACAGAAGAAGCGAAAAAAATACTACGGAACAAAAAAAAATTACCTGATAATATCAGAATATACTCGGATCAGACGCCTGCCCAAAAGTTAATCATCAAAGAGCTAAGCCGAGAACTGACACGACGCAAAGAAAATGGAGAAAACGACCTTATCATAAAATATATAAAAGGAAACCCGAAAATTGTTCAAAATAAACCAAAAAACTAATAGCCCCAAATACTCTAAAACGCTCGGACGAAACAGTTACTTACCAACTTTGTCACAACTACCAGGATCTACCTACGATGAAATCAACATTAACTTTTCTCTATGCAAACGTAAGAAGTATATGCAAATAAGGAAAATTCGATGAACTGCAATGTATAATAAAATCAATAAAATATACTACTCATTTGATAGTATTGACTGAAACATGGCTAAAGTCCGACGAAGATGCCAACTCTTACCAAATACCTAAGTACACCCACTATTATAATATCAGAACAGATACCAGAGGTGGCGGTGTTTCCATTTATATCCATGATACTCTTACTCATAGCAAGGACGAGGGGGTGTACGTAGGGGGCGTCAACTACCTTTGGGTTTATCTCGAGAGACACTCATTAAACATAGGAGTTGTCTACAATCCGGGTAAAACAAACATGAGAGATTTTCTTGAAATTTATTCATCACAACTTGTAAAGAAATCCCGGTCGATTGTTTTTGGTGATTTCAATGTTGATTTATTGAAGAACAATGCCAAGACCAAGTTGTATCGTGATACCTTGAAAGAGTCTGGATATGCTTTTGTAAGCCACGTTGACGATCGCTATTGTACACGTGAGACTGCTTCCACGAAGACTATCCTTGATCATATATGCACCAACCTCAAGGACAAAACCTTTCACCTGGCAATTGTAGAATCCCCACTATCTGACCATAAGCAGATACATCTGAGTATGAAGAAATATAAACCATTACCAAGAGAACGAGTTAAATACATGGCTATTGATTATCAAAAATTATTTAATAGCGTTAAAGCTACAGAATACCATCCAGACGAGAACAGCTACGCAAACTTTGAGAGATACTTAAAAAATGCCATCAAGAACAGTACAGCTGAGAAAATCAAAATTTCGAACCCCCCACGACAGGATTGGATCTGCAAAGAAATTCTAGATAAAATCATGATAAGAAACAAAATCTGGCGTAAACTAAAACAGGACCCTAATAATGAAGATTTGCTTAAAACTTTCAGAACAGAACGAAAAGTTACTAGTCAAATGATCAGGAACACTAAGCAGAAATATTACCATGAACAGTTTAAGAAATGTACAACAGATCCTAAAAAGATGTATAACTTGATTAATACTTTGTCTAATAATAGAACCAAGTCAGAACGCACTCCCCCTAAATTGCTGACAGAGAGCGGTACTTTAACGAATGGTAATATGATCTGTAATGAATTTAATTGCTTCTTTTCTACGATTGGCTTCAACCTTGCAAACCGTATACTTACACAACAACAACACGATATCATAATACCACTAGACACCCGAACATGCAACACAACATTTACTACTTTCACCCCTTGCCGACCTCGCGAATTGTCCAAAATAATTAAAGGCCTTAAACTAAACTGTAGTACCGGGATCGATGGTATAACAACTAAATCTATTAACTGTATAAGCGAACTAATACTAGACAAACTGACAGACTGCATAAATAACCATCTGGCTTCAGGAATATTTCCCGATGAATTAAAGATAGCTAAAGTCACTCCGATACACAAAGCTGGTGCGAAAACTGATCCTAATAACTAGAGGCCTATCTCAGTACTATCGATAATTTCGAAAATATTTGAAAAGATACTTCTTGCGGGCCTAGAAGAGTATCTGACTTCAATAAACTTCCTTTTTGAACCTCAGTATGGCTTTCGACCACAGTCTAACACCTTATCGGCTACAATAGACCTCACGACCAAAATACAAATGAACATCGATAAAAAAAATATGGCGCTTGGCTTATTTATTGACTTCAAAAAGGCTTTCGACACCGTAAGTCACAAAATTCTTCTACAAAAGCTTAAAAACATGGGCGTGTCAGGTGTGGCTTATGGAATGCTTGAATCATATCTATCTAATAGGCGACAGATAGTTAAAATAGGCGAATGCCAGAGTAAACCACAAAATATCACGTTTGGAGTTCCTCAAGGTTCCCTGCTAGGCCCACTATTTTTCCTAATCTACGTGAACTCCATTCACAGACTCCCACTACATGGTCAAATGTCTTTGTACGCAGATGACACGTGCCTCTTCTATTTTGGAAATTCCATACCTGAAATGATAAATCAAGCTCAACAAGATCTAAATTTATTACTAATCTGGTGCCAACAAAATCTTCTCACAATTAATGCATCCAAAACATGCTACGTTATATTTCATGCCAAAAATAAAAAAGTTCCACCTCACACCCCCCTTAAAATCAATAATGAAATACTCGAGCTTAAACAACATGAAAGATACCTCGGCCTGCGACTGGATTGCCAACTAAATTGGAACAGTCACATTGAAAACATTAAATCTAAACTAACATCACTCTTGGGTTCACTACGTAATATTGTTCATTGCCTACCTTTCAATGTCCGCCAGCTTATATACAATTCACTAATAAAGCCACACATTCTGTACTTAATTAAAATATGGGGTAATGCAGCCAAAACAAATCTAAAGGACTTACAAATTGCACAAAACAAAATTATTAAAATGCTGTTTCATTATGACTATCTGTCACCTACAACCAAAATATACAAAGACACGAAACTTATGAGTATCAAACAACTGTACACATTTTGCACCTGTATACTTATACAAAAAATACTTACTAAATCTATACATTCACAGATATCTTTTACTAAATTACATGAAGTTAGTAACCGTAGCAGTCGTAGAAAAGACCACATTTTAGTTCCTCAAGTACGTAATTCTCTAGGCAAGAGAACTTTGTTATACGAGGGAGTGCAACTTTTTAATAAATTACCCAAAGACATAAGGAATGCGAACTCGTTTAGTATTTTTAAAAGAAAACTCAAGCAACATGTGCTCGAAAATATCTCACCCACCTAAAATAATTACCTATAATATGAACTCAGTGCAAACATATTATCTATTTAAAATTTTATTGTATATAAACAAAAAAAAAAGAAAATTAAAATTAACACCACTATTACGATCGTGTGAAATGAAACAGTACTACTGTGCTCTAACCTGTATTGTGACCACGAGTCCGCATTTTGCAAACCTATGCGAGGGTACACTTATATCTCTGTCTCTAGTCGTGGAAAATTTGAATACCCACACCGATTGATTACTATAAAAAGTATAATGTAACCGTTCAGTGTCAATTATTTAACGACAATGATGTAATATACAAATGTTTGAGTGATGAAGTATAATATATTAGTGTATTAAGTGAAAGAAATGTTCTCATGTAAGTGAAATGTAAATTTCTTTTTGAGAAAAATAAATTCTTTACCCACAAATACAAGGAATGCCTCGAACAGCTCGGTCAGCGCTAGACTTTTAATCTAGGATGGGGGGCAGCTATTAAATACAAAGATGTTAAGTTCAAGTGGCAGTTTATTATCCCGTAGTGTCTGTAGAGTACATGGTATCTTAAAGTTCTTATTACAATATGTAATTCTTATACTGAAATTAGTACTGTCGTTAATGCAATCTGTTTAACTGAATAAAACAAACTAAAATTAAATATGTTTTAAAGAGTCACATAAAGACTTAATATGAAATGAATCTAAGGGCAGTTGTAGCATCGACCTACTCCCTTAATAAAAATAACACCCCTTGGGGACCTGCGGTATCCGATGCCACAATGCCAACCAAATTAATATAAAAAAACATACCAATGACTTTGGCTTTGTCCGTATGAAATCAGGGCAAATTAATTCTAATAAATCTCACTCCGGTTCCCACGTGGTGGAAGTGGCGGGGTAAGTATTCCAAGGTTCCTGATAATGGACTGCAGCTAAACAGCTTTTCCTACCATTATAGGTACGCTCCGCAGCAAACTAAATCCTTGGGTCGGGCCGGCAGTGAGGCAAAAACCAAATACAACGCAATGACATTACAATCCAATAAGAGAACTGAACTAGAGGTTAAGAAAATAAGGTATAACTAGAAATTAAGATATAAAGAAATTGAGGTATAAATAAAATTAAGGTATAAATAAAAATTAAGGGGTAAAAGGAATTAAGGTTTAAAAAGAACCCTGTTATCTGAAACAATGAAAATTATAGGTTATTTGCCTATCTCAAAAGATGAATCCTAAATCTGGTAAGATACAATAATCCACTCACCAGGGTTCCAAAACGTTTCACAAACAAAGCAACGGCATTATGATTAATTCCTGTAACCAAATAAACAAGGATTTAAAACAACTATTCTCCATAAGCCAAGTATGAACCACGTGGCTTATCAAAACTTACCTTTACAATGGAAATATCAATTCCAACAAATAACTCGAGTCTTTAACGAGACTGGCCAAACATTAAAAGATGAAATATGCCCTCGTTTACAACAAAAAGAATACATTTTTAAAAACTATATCTTACTTCGACTCGGACAAAAGTTAAAGTGTCGGCCATCTTCCCTTTTCCCTATAACGCGTCAAAAAATGTTGCCAGAACAAGAAAAACTAAATTGACACATTACCATAGACGATCAGCACCGACTATTATTCTCGTCCCTGACATCGACCGGAGCTCGCTGAAACGTCATAAAATTCAACTGACAAACTAAAAACACGTCGATGATTCAATTTTCTGTAATGGTGCGAAATGCACCGTTACATTATGATGGTGTAGTTGCGTTTATGCTTATGTTGTTTTGTGTTTGCCCTACACAAGGGTGAGCCCTACAGTAAATATTTCCTTTTGTAATTAAACACATGTTTCAAGCAATAGGGAACCCAAAAGGTTCAGTTTTCAACTTTTCATATACTTATAACTAACAATAATACAGATAATAATCATCTATTGTTTGTTATTGTATTGGATTCAGTTATGGTTATAGACAGATTTTTATTTGAGATAACTTGGTTGGATATTTTTTTGTTATGAGCACCATATAAAATTAATCAAATACTTATTTATTCTATGAAACCCAATGACTGAAACTAACCACCTATTTAAAATAATACGCTTTTATTGACCACAAATATTTAACAAACCAATGGAGGATTTGTTGTGTTGAAAATAGTTTCAATAAAATAGTAATCAAGTCATTTAAACCCTGTAGAAAACATCACCTACTTTTTTAATAATAATAAGCAATTTTTGAAGCTTTAACTAACCTCATCACTGCTCAGCATTCGTGTGAACAGCTCCTCACTCTGGAGACAGCTCTTCCTCAACTTATAACAGTTGTTGAGCCTTGCGCAACATATGTAGCAAGCCAGTACAGGCTTGCCATCTTTAGTTTCCAACTGTAAACACACATATGTAGTTGTTTATTACCAGCAGCAGTACCTTCCTTGCTTAAACATAACAAATTGAAAATATTAATAATAATCAGACTAGCCCACACCACAAATCCATTACAAAATAGATTGTGTTGAATTAATCTTCTGTGAAAATAAATTAGCACCTTCCCTTAAGGTCAATTATCTTTGAATTTAAACCCACTTAGTGAACAACCAAAGAATACTCCATGTCACATTAAAAGTAAAATTCTTAAAACAAGTTTATTGTTAATTTAATAGTGCCTTGTAAGAAAATAGTACTGTAAACAGTATATATATGTTAGTTTAAACATTCTGAAATGTAACATGTACAGTTTCAGTTCATGTAACAGTACACACGCGCACGGAGAGAACTGCGGATGAGGGCTGATTATCATCACACATTTGTTGCTGATTAGTTAAAGTTAAGTAAACAGACACATTTGTCATTAATTTTGAATTTATTTTGTTGTTCGCATGAAAGCCTTTGAAGACACAACATTCAAGATCCTCACACATGATCTCGCGAGAGAGAAACACTACGCAGCTACCAGGAGATATAAATGTTGATTTTACAATTACTTACCGGCATCAAAACCAACGACTCGTACATTTCTTGTAGATGAGTGCCGACAATCGAATTCAGTCGAACGTCTTCTCCTAAACAAACTCTACACAACGAAAGCTTTTCCATTATTAATTCAATAGCCAGTCCACACTCTTTCTTTTGTACCTGTATGATCACTTTTGTATTTCACCGTGTATTCGTTTGAATTATCTATTTCATCCAAACTTTAAGTAATTCTGTGCACTACGCGTACGTTATATACAAAGTAAAAAATGTCAATTTAATGTTCTTTAGACGAATGGACATATTTTTCAACTTGACATTAGGGCAGTGTTGCCAACCTCAAAAAACTAAAAAACAGTAACTCACCAATAAAAAAACAGTAGAAAACAGTAGGTAAAGTGAAAAAGGGCAAATTTCATACTTTCCTGATACAATTAAAACAATTAACTACTTTTATTAGGTAGTAAGACTCACATACATTGTTATATTATAATATTGATTACAACAAAACAAAAAACAAAAATCAAAGTAAAATTATTTTCCACTTTCATCCTCAATTTCCTCATCTTCAGTATTTTCAGACTCATTGTTTTTATAATTATACATATTTTTGTTGAATTTCTTCATATGCCTTTCTGTGGTTTCAAATGAATAGCAATCAGTTATTTCGGATTTAGGCCCGTATTTTAAAAGATGTCTCAAGTGTCGGTTGACCTCTGATTGCCTGAAACTAGTTTTAAGTGCAGATCAAATCTTAAGTATCGATCTTATTATAGAACGCGTTTTAAGTTTTACTCAGTTGAAACTAGTTTCAAGTATTGATTTGAACTCACAGTCTGTTCTCAATTACGTTTCCGCATGATTGACACTATTATTCCGCATTACGCAGCTAATTATTTATAAAATAATTTTCTTTTACAGAAATAATTTCTGTGACTTTGTATATAATATACTATTGGCTAGTGTAGCAATGTTAACACATTAAAAAGCTTGTTGTTTTTTCAAAATTAAGTACAATAAATATTAAAATAAAAATGACTAGCTTAAAAAAATAAAAATAAGCTATAACGGAACGTTCAAGTTATTTATCAACACTTGTCATGTTGAAATGTCAAACGATGTTCTTATTTGATATTTCCAAAATTTATATACTATACTTTTAACATAAACCAAAAGGTTGTGGTAATTTAAACTAGTATTGTGTGTGTAAAATGTGAATTTTGGTGAATTTCATATCAATTAAGGTAAATGAAAGTGTAATTGATTATAGTATGCCAAGTAATTCTTTCGTAAATAAAGTAAAGTAAATCTTTCGTAATTATTCAAAAATAAATCAGGGTAAAACACATTCATTTCCCCTAAATGCCCTAGAAATCACCGCTTGAGACTAGTTTCAGTTTGTCTCACGTAAACAAAGATCACAGCTGTCAAAATCTATACCTGAGTAATGATTTTGACATAAACATCGTTCTAAAATAAGCTATCACTCACTTGAGTATGGAGAGTCGAATCTCGTTTTAAGTGACGTTCAATAATAAAATCTCTACTTAAAATTAGTTTTAAGACTAGATTCACGACTGAGACAACTTTTAAAATACGGGCCTTAGTGTGTAATGCGCCTTTAATAGTTGTAGTCGATGTTCTGTTGCGTAATTTGGTTTTCATAATATTTATAGCTGAAAATAACCTTTCAACAGTGGCGCTGCTATGTGGTAGGTACAAAAGTTTTTTCACTAATTCACATAATGTGGGAAATGTTTGAGACCCGTCTCCATTTTTCAATTCGTGTACGTGTTTTCAAAATTCGATAATATCGGGAATTTTGTTTTGGTCAAAAGATAAATTGACATTTCTTAACATTCGCCATTCTCTATCCAATTCAGTTATATTATTTGGACAAATCATTGGGAAGAAATAATGTAAATCTGCAATAGAAGGGTTTTTTTTTTAATTACAGGATGCAGAATAGCTTTGGGATCTAGCATCTTCAGACATTTTAATGCTTGACGGTCTTTGTCGTTAAAAGGAAACCTTTTTAGTATCTGTTTTGCAGCCTCGATATAAAACTCCTTACACTTTATGTAGAAATTTTTCAGCCGTTCTTCATCTAGTTCTCCAATTTCTCTCTTTCTTCTGATCAGATTTGGCACCATTCCACCGACGTATATTTCTTGCAACGGTAAATGTTTCTGCTCATTCGAGAAGTCAAGGCTTAATATTTAGTTTCTTTTGCGTCTAAAATATTTCGTGCCTCTAGTTTTTCCATCGCAGTGAGATCCAAATATTCAGTTTGTACAAAGCATTCCAAAATAGTTGTGTATGCATTCAGTATTTTGTCGTATAGTAAATATAATTTTGGAGTCTCGGACTGCATTTCTTTATTGAGCTCGGTAAATATAGGCAACGCAAAGTTCAAAAACTCCAGATATAATTCTGTTGTCGGTTCGAGAGCCTTGGAGAGAATTGATTGTACAGAAAGTAATCTATCTACATGAAATGCAGCTTGAAAATATAATTTTATCGATGATCGATTATGTTCCAGAAGCCTGTTTACTACCTCAATAAGCGACAACCATCTTGTTTGGCTAGGGTGGAGTAATTTGTGTGGTTTAACATTTGTAAATGCTTGAAATGTTTTAAAGTCTCCAATACGTTTTGGAGAATTTTGTACATGGTTAAATACTTCTCTACAAAAGTCTTCTACACCCCTTGGTAATTTCTCACATGCGTATGACGCGCAAAGGTTAAAAGAATGACAAATGCACTTTATGGTAAAAAGGTGAGGTATGTCATTTTTAAACAAAGTGACCAATGAATGTTTATTTCCAAACATAACATTGGCGCCATCAGAGGCAAAGCCTATGATGTTTGATTTGTAAGGAATATTTTTTTCAATAAAATATTCAACTATTTTACCATACAAGGCTGTGGCTGTAGCATCTATGATTGGTATTAAAGTCAGAAATCTGTCTTCAACGTTGAAATCTAATTTTACTATTCTTACGATAAGCGCTAAATGTTTTATTGTAGACTTATCTGTGCTTTCGTCAACAAGTAATGCAAAGCAATTGTTTTGTAACATTTCTACTATATTTTCTTCTGCTGTCTGCCCAGTTACATTAACAATAATAGCTCTAGCTTTTGTACGGCTCATTGATAACTGTGTGGCAATTTTCGAATCTGGACATACAGCGCAAATCAATTTATTCAAATGAGATGCAATGTTAAAAGACAGATTATGCTCAGCAATAAAGCAAGCCATTTTTACTTCACCCGCTTTGGCTGTAATTTTTGTATCTTGTGAATTGGAACCTGAGGTAAACATCGATGTCAGTGTTGGTTGTTTTTGCAATTTCAAATAATTCTTCGCATGTTTTGTTGAATCTTTGTGTCGTAGCAGTTCGTGTATACCACATTTTCGGTCACGATTATCTCGATCTCGATATTATCGATCTGTTAATAATTATGTTATCTTATCAAAATGATTAATTTTGTATTAAAAAAAAAGGTTAAAAATGTAGTTTCAAAAACTGAATTTAATATGATATAAAAATAAAGAAAGATTTGTATGGCGAGAGAGGATTGAAGTGAGTGATATACGAGTATACTGAGCTAAACGATCTAGATGAAGAAATGAATTAATTGAGAGACCAATCAATTGAATCGGATCAATGAGCTAGTGAGCTAAATCAGCTAGTGAGCTAGATGAGTGATATATATCTGTAGAGCGAAATGATATGTATCAATCTTTTCAGCTCTGTGATACATTTTGCGCATCACTAATGCAGAATGTTTCTGTCGTACTTGAGTGTACAAGCGATGTGTCAGTCAATTGCCGAAGGCGCGTGGTACGTTTGCGCATGCGCAGGTCATACATCTAGGGTTTTTATTTTCGAAGGTTCGAAGCAAGTTCCCACCCCTAACCTTATCTGCGCTTTCTTTTCTGCTGTGAATGTTGATGATCCACAAAAACAATTTGTTTAGATAGCTAAAGTCTCTTTGCATCTTGTACAGAGACGCAGATAAGAGTAAAAATTGTACTGCTATGTTTACCTCTTAGTGAAAGTTTTTTAATAGAATAATATTGAAAATTATTGTCTGCTTACTTACACTGTCGTGTAAATTAATAAAGCAATATGCTGTAAATCTTAAATACATAATGAATTTAGAATGTTCGTTAAATTAAAACAACATAAATTTCTATATAATAAAAAATATATAAAATTTTCAATATTATTCTATAGAAAAAACTTTCACTAAGAGGTTCTCTTTCTACCAACATCCCTGGTTCGTGGCACGCTTCTCCCCTCCATCTCTACGGTTTTCTATCGTTGTTAACATTAAAATTTATAAAAACTACTGGCGCCATCTCGTATTACAGGTATTTCAACTAAATTAAACTGACAGTTAAATAATTCAGATTTAGACGAAATAAGGGAAATAAATAATGATTATTTTGATCAGTGATTTTATTTATATTTTTAAAAGATCTTATGTAATTATTTGTCTATGACTATTTGTTTTGCATCTTATTATAAATACAAACTAGCCGACCCAGCAAACGTTGTTTTGCCTAAAAAAAAAATTTATGGGTTGGTCACCCTGACTCTACTCGGGGGGGTTGTGCGGTCCTTGGTCCTTTACGGGTGCCCAGTATGGGCGGGGGCCCTGAAGGCCAGCAACGTCGCGATGCGGAGTGCGGAGTCTCCTGGCCGGAACTCCACCGTGGGACCTGGAGGCGAGAGCCCTTGCGGCTCTGAATCAGTGGCGTAAGGAGGCGCGGGAGTTGGGTCGGTGTCCCGAGATTCGAGAAATCGGACCGGGAATCCCAACTCCGCCAGGTCATCATAGGGGAGTGGAGGGAACGACTCGGGCAACCGAGCGCCGGGCACGCCGTCATCGCGGCGGTAAGACCCGTTTTGGAGGATTGGCTCGAGAGGCGTCACGGGACCCTCTCATACTGACTGACGCAGGTGATCACTGGGAAAGGATGTTTCGGGGATCACCTGTGTCTGATCCGCAAGGAGCCAACGCCTGAGTGCCACCACTGCGATGGCCAGACCGTGTACACGGCTCTCCACACGATGGCAGAGTGCCCGGCGTGGGTTGAGCAGAGGCGAGACCTCGTGGCGGCCATCGGAATGGGAGTTGTCTCTCTCGATAGCCTGATTGCGGCTATCGTGCGGAGCGAGAGTGCGTAGAACTCTGCCGTCTCCTTCTGCGAGCAAGTTATGCTCGCGAAGGAGACGGCGGAGCGGGACCGGTAGAGGTTTAGAACTGTTCCGGCTCGCCAGGCCCGGGAACGGGCCAGGTACCGCAGGCGACTCAGGCGCCGGGGGTCGCAGAACGACCTCCGTCCTACATAAGCGCAGGCCTGGGGGTGACTGGTGAGGCCATCTGTCACCCTAGCAGAAGCAGGCTGGGGTGGCGGCGAGCGCGCTCGCTTCCAGGGAGCAGAGGTTTTCACACGGGGGGGGGGGGGGGGGTCGTCTACTCGTCTGTAGATGGCCCGAGTATGTCGGGGGCATCAGTGACTTCCTTCTTAGGGTATACCTGGTTCCCCGGCTATTAGTACCCGAGACGGCGTGCGGTTTTACTAGGTTCGAGTCTGACATGCCACCGATAGATGGTATCCGAGGGGATTTCCGCACGGAAAAAAAGGGGTTAGTCACCCTTACCATTCAGGGGTATGAAAAATAGATGTTGGCCGATTCTCAGACCTACCCGATGTGCACACAAAATTTCATAAAAATCTGTCCAGCCGTTTCGGAGGAGTATGGTAACTAACATTGTCGCACGAGAATTTTATACATGCAAATATACGCCATTGGGGAAACGTTCACGAAACCGAAGACAGACGATACTGCTAATGACGATGATGGATAGAACAGAAACCATCTTACAGCGTTTTCAAGATACAAGATATTTTTCTTGCATTAACTTGAGTACATTACATAAAGATGTTAATAACATTTCTTGATCAACATGTTTGACCATTACCCGTGTATAGATAATAAATTACTTCACAATAGTTCTTTTCTATAACACTATAGCGGTTTTTACATCTAACACAAAACTATTTAAGAACATTAAACCTTACAAACAATTATAATTGCAGGACTCGAATATCATGACGATTATAATCAATAAATAATGCCGCGCCAATCCAAGACTGTAACTCGACTTAGTGTTTTGCGTTAACAACGCTCAATCAGTCTCTTTACGTCGGTTTAGCCCCCTGACTAACACTTTTGTTATTCTAAAGTGTATATTATAAGAGACAATAATCTAAAAAGTACTGTATTGTATTGAAATAAGGGTTGACATGGTAAAAACCTGTAACAAAGCTTTGAAAGTCGAAAGTCGTTTTCAAAAGTTACAGTTTTCTGTTAAACCAAGGAATGCTGTCTTATGGCGCGCTAACCGTAGGTCAAACCGCTGATCTTTTGGACGACACAAACTACCCATAACTCGGCCAGCTCCGAGTTCTCCACCGCGTGACAGTCGACATTTACTTCTAGGGAAAGGCTAGTTCTTGGGACTGCATAATGTGTGTTGAGGTTCCAGAGAAGAGGTCTTAGGAAAAACACAAATTAAAAAAATTAAAACTAAAAATAAAAAGTTAAATCACAATATACACAAAGAAACTAAATAACAAGTAAGGCTAGACAAACATGTTAATATTGCAACATTTTCAGTAAGTCAATGTTAAGTCAGTGTTTGACAGAACTGACTTCCACTGACATGACACGTCAATGTGCCACGTATACAACTACGTATATCAACTAATATTTGTCAACCTATGTACCATAAAAAACCTTTAATGTTGCTGAGGGGTGTACGCCGTGTTTAAGAAAGTAGGTGGACCCTCAGTTTACACTGTGGTGGACAGATGCCACCTCAATACTGATTTTCAGTGCCCACTTTTGTTGTCGCCCTGATACCGAAAGCCGCAATTGCGTGTGACATTGAAATGAAATACTCAGTGTAAACTCTTCCCACTTGTGGATCAAATTTATCAGGGTAAGCCATAATTTAGAATTAATCTACTACTGCATACTAACGATTCAATATTACCTAACCTAATTATGTACTGTCGAATACTTGTACATATTATTTTTCTACCTAATAACCTTCGATTGCAGGTCCTTTACATATAGTGACAAATCCAAGAAAATACTCGTTTGTCTACAGTATCATTGGCACATCAATAGCCTGCAGCACTTACGACACTAGACTTCCACCGCTAACGGGCCATAAATTTATTGTTTTTGTTGATCAAGAAGGTATTTTGTTAAATGAGTTTTAAAAGTGTATATTATTATGGTTTTCAGGTTCCTAATTGGCGGCGCGGTATCTATAGAATTCTAGCATCGCGTTGCTGCATACTTAAAACTGCCACGAAATGCAGCTGTCCTGTGTCCTGGAATACTCAGTGCTCTGGTTGTGGGTCTGATGGAGTATGGACCTGTCGTGAAAATAAGCCCTGAAGATTTCCCGTAGGTAAGGGAGCAACTGGTGATACACCAATGCCTTCCTAATCACCCACCACCGGAGGAGGTTCAAAGCGTTAACTATGCCAAGACAAATGCCAACATTACTTTTGCCGACTCCGACAGATAACCTCTTCCTTTCTTCAACCGTAATACAACTTGGAACACAACTTTGTCGAATGTCAGAACATAGATGACAACCATTTCCTGTGGATTCATATCTCAAAGTTTTCTTTGGACATTGGTGCCATCTATAAACCAGGACGCACGAACATCTCTTTCTAGAGAATCTCTCTAACCAACTCCATAGCAAGAAGAGGGCGTTTGGTGAATTTAACTTTAACCTATTAAAATCAGAGAGCCCTACTAAAAGATATAAAAACATACTGAAAGAAAACGATTTTAAAATCCTAAATAAGATACACAAAAACTACTGTACTCGTGAAACTTCTACAACAAGAACCATCCTTGACCATGTTAGTTGGAACTTGCAAACATATTGTGGCAACTTAGTAAGGAAAATTACGAAAAAACGAAAATTTAGAGGCAGAATTTAAACAAGCTAGGAACTTAGTGACGTGACAGATACAGACCAAAAAGAACTATTACTATAAATCTTTTAAGAACTGTGAATCAAATCAGATAAATAATTTAGTCAATTATAAAATTATCCATAGTACAACACCAAGGAAACTTGAGATTGAAACAGATATAACTACAGACTCAAAAACAATCTGTGAATGTTTTAATTTGTGTGTGTCTGTGATTTTTTGATGTGCTTTAAAAATAGAAAATCTTAGTTTTAACGTCTATAAAAGTAATTATTTAGTAAATTGATGCCTGAAGGTGATCATCAAGTGTTAGTGACTCCTTATATACAGTACAATTGAAACCATAAAAGTGAAACAATTTCGTGACCTAAGTACAATGTTCGGAAAGAAACAGTGAATATTACAACATAAAATTATATATTATCCTCAATTAAAAGAACTATCCATCAAACATTTAACATTACAATATTATAAAGTGATAATAAACGCCAAACAAGTGAAAAATCTATATAAATAACAAAACACATCCGTTAATTTTATTTAAAAAGTGCCAGTCTTTGAATACTGTTAACAATGACCAATCACAACAATTTTTATAAACCTATTTCAAGTCGTACCGTAACTGACAGCGTGGCCGAGTGGCTGCGGCATATACGCAACAATTGAAGTGGTGACGGTTCGATCCCAGTGGACTGATGTAGACTATTTGTGATGTTTTCGAGCAACAAGTGCCTATTAATTTCTCAAGTTAGACCGTGTATTTAAAGCAGTTTCGAAATAAACATAATTTAATAGTCATCTAAAAATAGTATCAGAACTACCCACCAAATAAAGATTCCGTCATTTGAAAATGAATTCTGCTAATGTTACACTACGCAACAAGAACAAAAAATCATCCTCATGTGAGATACTAAATAATTTGTGTTTATCAAGTCCATCATCATACGGAAATGACAACTCTGTAGCAGGTAGTCTGCCTGACGAAAACATTGACAATGATTACATCAATGACCTAAAGAAACAAATTAGTAGTCTAACTGGCCAGCTTGATAGTGCGAACGAGCAAATTGACGAACTACTTCTAGAAAATAGCTCTCTGATAAAAATAACTCAGGAACA
>CADEBD010000996.1:0-10141 GCA_902825455.1 Arctia plantaginis | reverse complement strand
TAACACCGTGTAACGGAAGGGGGGTATCAACCCTGAAGGAGGTGAATGTGCTCATGAAACTGAACAACTTTCCCCAAAGAATATAGGTCGAAGTATGAAAAAAAATGTTAGACCTCCCATAGTAGTAAATCAATCAGCTGGTTGTCAATTTTGTAAGGGAAGGCCAATTTTTTTTTTTCATATTTCGACCTATGTTCTCTGGGGAAAGTTGTTCAATTTCGCGAGTTCTGTGGTAAAACTCAATGTTTAATAAATCACACGGAATTAAGCAAAAAAATTCATTTCAGAAAATCAAGTAAAACCTAAGGACAATGACCATGTTCTTGAAATAAGCGCTAAACGAATAAATTGTGCAGGGTGCTACGACAGACTGCGGAAAACCTTTAATAGTACCGAAGCAAAAAAAAAAAGTAAAGAAAATAAAGAAATATTGCAGGAAATGCAACCAAAACCTTTGCGTAACATGTTTCCAAGATAGGCATAAGTAAATAAAAACATTTTACAGTTCTTTTACGATAATTCTGTTTTATTTTCGATATCCCCTTATATTTCTCTGTCCCGTCACTACTAAAAATACTTTCTAGTGCGGTTCAGGTCGATATCGGCCTGCCGCTTTTCCTGCTTTATTTCTCATTTCTTGTTTGGCAATCCGGGGCGAATCAAACCTATGGACGTTGGGTTCAAGCTCATTCTAACAATATAAAAAAAAATGTATACATTATGTTTCCACAAAGTTATAGCAATTTAATCTATCCTAGTGCTGGTGGGTCTAGATCGACCACTCACGCACTGGCGGAAACATCATTGGGGGCGCATTTTGGCCCGCCGCCGCACTAGATAAAGTATTATGATTTTACTTGCCGCAGTAAACGTGTTAAGCGAGTTTTCACTCTCTCGCAATGATACCATGTGTGTAACTTCTCCATTAGTTCACTCTTATGATTATGTTACCCTTGGAATGTGCGGCAACATTATTAATTTATTGACAAAAATACATCAGTAAAATTTTACAGGTTCCCTAGACACAAAAACAAGTAAAGGTTTTGTATTAAAAAGTAAAGCATAAATGTAAAGTAATTATTATTATTTAATTTTTTCCCACCCAGGACAGATAATTGTGTTATAAGCACTGTCATTTGTTGTGTGTCTGGGCTTACTTTATCTATAATTTTTACTTAGAAATATATCATATATACGAGTACATACATCACATATCTTCAGTACTGGAATGACTACAAAGCCAAATTGAAAAAGTTGGCTGCAGCATATGCATCAGCTCAACATGAGACTGGTGGAGGACAGTCAACAAGCAAGGCACCTACTGATATAGAAACGAAATTCCTTTGTATTTTGGGAAATTATTTTGGTTTCGGGTTGCCAGGAATAAGTGTTCGCGCCACTAAACAAATTTCGTGAAAACTATTACTTTTATATTTTGGTTGGTATCATATCACCTCCACTATCCCTTTCCTGCACAACGCCTATACAATATGTGTGAGCGAGATGGACTCACCACCGCACGCTGCACATTCGTTGTACATAAATGAAAAAAGTAGTCTCGTTTCGTCCGTGTTACCGTCGTGTTCGAAATGCGCGCGTGTGCCACATGAAAAATCACAAATTAATAACTTTCGCATTGTGGTTTGTTAATTTGGTGAAAATACCACCTGGACTTTATGCTGCTCCGCACAGGAAATAAGGTATCGTGCAATCCATCCCGTTGGAACTGATTATTACTTTCATTTTTCCTAACAGTTCTAATTTCCTACTTTGACGCCAACCAAGTTTTACAAACTCCTTGAACTTAGCTAACCCGCGCAAACAATAAGGGTTGAGCCCTTTTGTTGTAAGTTTAATAGTACACTATTATTATTTTCTACATGACTGTTAGTTGCGTCTAAGTTTACCAATGCTGCATTTCATAACTGAAATGCAACCACTTAACGTCAACATTGTACTTTTCTAAAACAGAGCTAAACAAATATATTATTTTATTATTTTATACTACTACCACCTAACCAATACTTTTTTTTAATTACAGGAGATACAAACAAGCACCCGTATGTAAAAACACAATCACCCGTATGGTTATTACGCCCAATTCAGAAAGTGTTCTGACCGATTTCGACATGGTTTTTCCATCCGAACACAATGTAGTTCGAACTGAACCATCATCGAGACTGATGTCCCCACCCATACCCTCAACATCTTCAATGCCTGTATTTCCTTTGCAACATTCTCAACCATTAGTCGTAACCCCAAGCCGATCTCTGTGCCGGCGAAACCCTCTTAATTCGCCCATAATCCCTTCGCACGCTCAGCCCACATCCATACTAAAAAGGCGAGACAATCGACTTTGTAGTACATTCGCGAGTCGCCGGCAGCTTATACCTTCGTTTCAACCACGAACTGCAACCATAACAAGCCAACCTACCAATGAACCACGCACCACTGCAGCTCCAACCATCGCTCGCCTTTCTCCAAAAAAACCAAGATCGTATTAAAACAAAGCCCGTTTTGTCACATTCTTTGACAATAAAATTAATGATACGAAATAAAATTACCATAAAGTGGTTAAATTTTACTGAAAACTCAATTTTAACACACAAATACGCAAAAACAATTTAGTTTAGGCTAGTAAATAGCAACTTTTATTGGATCGCAGTTGAGCCGATTATTTTGACAGATCGATATACGTTTAGTGAGCTTGTGGTACAGTTTGTAATATGATATGCGGTCATGGTACGAATTTCAATGCGTGAAACCAGAAAACCGATTCAGTTTAGGTCGGTTTCATTTGTTGACATTGTAACTTGAAACCACGAACTCTTAAAACAGGCCAATTTTAGTCGAGAATTGAATCGAGGAACTGCAAGAACGTCCAGATTTTGACCAATTCACCACATTATTCTATTATAAGTACTGAAGACTCCGTCGCCTATGAGGTAACCAATTCTGGAGCCGAAGATTTATCCCCAGTAGCTGTTATAGATTTGTCTAACATTGGTTCTTCATCATACCAGCATCAGCCTGAGCAGCTAAGACAACTACTACGCGAAATCGATATGCTACATGTGACTAAGTTTGGAGCATCGACATCTTCAGTTGATTTTCATAATGATAACGCAATACACATGATGTATTTAAAAAAAAAATATTTCTTACATTAGACAGATTACAAGTCTTTCTCTTGTAGAAATAGGCATCCTCCAGTTTGTGGTGCATTTGCTTATTTTAGGGATGAGCAGTTCATGTAGTTCTTCGAACAATACTTGAGACATACGAAAGTGTGTAAAAAAACTATCTTCATGTGATGCAAGCTCGCGACACAACCGATGATATTCTCCTAAATCTTTTCTATTTTTATTGATGTCGTGCACCCATACTCTTTTTTTCTGTAACCGTGATGGAGCATATAAAAGTAACAATTCTTCCAAATCTGAATCACTAGACATCTTAATACTTTTAAATTTTCACACTGCTATCGATAGGCACTATGATTTGGCGAATGTTAGGTTGCGTCAAGGAGCGTTGAGCTCATCTAGTCAATTTGTGTGACCTGAAAAGAGCGGGACGTTAAAACGCGACGCTATAACGCTATTACGCAGCGATAAGTACGCGTTCTGTTTGACGAAGCCTTTATTGAACTGTTTTGTGTGATTTTGAATTAAAAATGTAAGTGATTGTTAATTTGTGCTTAGAATATTCAAGCTACATCATTAAAGATTATTCTCAGAACGAAATTTCATTATATTTGCCGTTATTTTAGATGTGTGATGAAGACGAAGTATTTGAGTTTTTAGAAGATGATTTCAATAACTCTAAAAAGAAAGTAAGTGACAAAATTAATAGGAATGCCATTCGAAATTTGATCAAACCATTCGAATTGCAAGACGGAATGTTTATACAGCGATATAGGCTAACGAAAAAGTGTGTACTTGAGCTGTGTAATGAGATGAGACCATTCATGTCACAACTTACGAAGTCCACAGATTTGAGTGTAGAAGTCAAGGTTTGTAGTATATTATAAACATATTTATATCATGGAACTAAATACGAAGTATTAAAAGGACTTAAATTAACGATATAAGTACTAGGCACATTTTGGATACATTTTTGTATCCAAACCACCAGGTCAAATATGGTCTATCGAAGCTATTACTTGCTTGTCTTTTATTTATTTGTTTCATTTCTTTATTTTAGGTCCTCCAGGGTATCCTATGGCGATGACGCTGTAAGCTACATACACAGATTCCCACTAATAGATACCGCATTATTGAATGTTTGTACTGATTCGAGTGCACAAAATTTGGTGGTATGCAAGCATTGCGGGGGACGTGTGAGTGTGGTAGAATATTATGATTATTTTATTATCGATAAATTTGGTTGGATGATCTGAATTATTGATATTAATTGTATTTTCGATTTGTTGGTTATTGATAAATAAATATATTACTCAATAGTTACTTGATATTTATTAAAAAAAATAAAACTGTTTATATATTTGTGCATTTAAGTTTTTAAAATATATATTTTACTGATTTTTTTTTGTATAAATACGTCTCACAGAATTCATGGGATATGTCTTCCGGGATAAATAAAGCAATCTTGTGTCAATGTATTTTTCTATGACACTCTTAGCGAAATCAATGACATGATTACAACTTTCGTGAGAGAAATGATGATATATTATTTCAGGGAAAATATCCTAATTAATGAAACTGCTTAATGTTTTGCGTTACAAAACGGAATTTGTCTTGGTAATATATTTTAGATCCTTGATTTGAATCAATTGAGTTTCGGATGACTTGTTCAGATCGTCTGCAAATTTTAGTGACCATTGTGGACGGTAAGAGCAGTCCTCCTGCATCTCTTGCATAAATCAAACTGGGTTTTTTCTCATCCAGATATTAATGCGTTAACGCACGTATTGCATTTCATCTTTTTTATTAAATAATGTACAACAACGGTATATGCTGTAAGCAATCAATAAAAGTTTCATCAACGCGTTCCTCAGTCTCGCGAGTTTCACCCCTTTTAGTCGTCATATTTATACATTTTATAGCTGAAGAACAGTTTAATATGGCAATATGTTCTAAAGCTATACAATTACCAGTATTAAATCTAAAGTGTTGCTATCTTTAAAGTGTTTTTGCAAAATTGGAGCGCTATTGATACACTCCTGCTAAATAATTGGAAGCGCAAACTCCTAAACTGGAAGCGCAAAGAGGGCACACCGTGTGTTTTTATTCGGTTCGAGTCCGACACACCGCCCCGCCGAACGAGAGCCCCGGCGGGGTGACGGTCCGAGGGGATTTCCACACGTAAAAAAAAAGGGGTTTACCTTTCTAGGGTATACCTGGTTCCCCGGCTATTAGTACCCGAGACGGCGTGCGGTTTTAGTCGGTTCGAGTCCGAGATGCCACCGATAGGTGGTATCCGAGGGGATTTGAGCACCTCTTGCATGCAACGGAGCCAAACGGGCATGGCCACTTCGGGCGCATCAGCATGGTCACGCATGGTCTCTAAGAGTCCTTCCCTGCGCCTGAACAGTTAAAAAAGCTTAGAGCCTTTAATTATGTAGTTACGCTTCTGTGCTGAACCGGGCTTTACAAAAGAAGCTTTTGGCACATATGTTTAACCTGGAATCCATAGGCACAATTTTTATTAAAGTACAATACAATTGTGTGAAGTTGTTGGAGTAAAAATCACCAGTGTCACTTGTGATGGTCTAGCTGGGAATTTCAGCATGTTCACATCTTTGGGTTGTAATGTTCTGAGGGAACAAACATTGACCAATTCTAACAGCCACGATAGTATAGTCCATATATTCATCGACCCATGCTGTAAAATTAGTGAGGAATCTTTTGGAGAATTGATAGTCTTCGTTGACCCAACGGGCCGAGAAATAAATTACAAATATATGGAGCTCTTTCTAGGTTTACAAGAAGAGAAAGGTCTTCATCTAGCTACTAAAATTTGTAAAGCCCATATTTTTTTTGAGAAAAAACAAATGAAGGTGATGATCGCAACACAATTATTTGGCAGTTCCTTGAATGGCAGATGCCCTTGAATTTTGTAGCAACCAATGAAAATTAAAAACATTTGAAAACTGCAGTGAAACTGTGAATTTTATAAACATAACATAAATAATGGACCACGTGTTTGATGTACTCTATAGCCACTCTATTCGTCCACCTGGTTGGAAGAAATCTATGTGGCCATAAAACATGGGCTTTATCAGAGCGCTGTTGAAAGTACTATTGAGTACCTAAAGAGTTTGAAACTTTTTACAAGAGAGCTATTAGTAGAGCCACAGCGAAAGATCGAATTTAATGGTTTGATAGTTAATATGAAAAGTGCGTTAGCATATGTAAGTATATGTGTATCCTCAAACAAGTGCTCCGAAAGTGAGCACTTGTTTGAGGATACACATATACTTACATTCGTCCCACTGTATAAAAGTAGCCAGGACCACCTTAATTATTTTTCAAGCAATAAGGGGCTAGCTTTAAGTCATTCCTCCCCAGTGTCCTATTTTTAAGACACTATTTTCATATATTTTTTTTACATGTTAGGTCTTTTATTTTTAACATTTCTGATGAAAACCAAATTTTTACAATATTTTTCTAATAAAATATTTTTTTTCGCTGTAAAAAATGTTTACGTAATTTTAATGTATTTTTTTAAATTGATCATTTTTGTTACCCCAAGGAGAACATTTAGTTCCGATTTTAAATACCGTAAAAGAAAAAAGTTACCAACTTCAAAGTACATAAAACTGTTTTTTAGACTACCAAATATATAACAAATAAAAACAAAAACAAAATATAATTTGGGAACTTGTGGTATACATTCGAAATAAGCCGTACTAAAATATGACACTGGAAACATGTCCGTACAATTTGCCGCGAAAGCGTGTTCGATCCTGTTACGCTAAGTACAGGTTCGAACGTGTCAATTGTTTGTTTCTTGCGGGTCTTGCTTGTGTTTACATTAGTCGATAAGTCTACGCCAAACACATAACATCTCGTGACACGATTGTGACTATTTTTCGAACTAGAGTTAAAAAAAAATTGTTTATAAGGTTGAAAAAGGGACGTAAAAATATTTGTATTTTGTTCTTTATCAAATATTAAACAATATACCTATATTTATATGTATATGTAGCTATATTTTTTTATTATTATTTATAGATCATGGATCCAGTAAAAAAAAAAAGTATATAAAAGCTTTGAAGGTGTCCGAAATCATAGACTATATTCAAGATATTGAAGATTGTTGTGATGAGGAGTTGAATGACATTGAAGTTGTCATATTGGTTCCGGATGAAGTAGATGAAATGACTGACATAGATGAAGGTCCTGACGACGATATGGGAGTTTTGCCAGTGTCAAATGTACCTCGTCAAGTGGAATTTTCGTATACAATTGATAACGACGAGGAAGATTATTCTACTCAAACCACATCTCGGACAAGAAAGACAGTCACTGGGCCTAAGTGCTAACCAGTGTATTCTGAAATACAGCCGGAATCTAATACTGCTCAAAAATGTTTAGAAAATATGATTACGGAGTTGGAAGGGAAATCAGCGGTAGAAATATTCGAAATCTTGTTGTGTGACGATATTCTTGAATATATTGTGCAGGAACCCTTAACCTACGTCAAACATTATAAAAATGATTTGAACTTCAATATAACTGTAAATGAGTTATAGGAATTTTGTTTTTCTCTTCGTATCCAACCACCACTTGCCTCAAAGTAAACTTTAAATGCTATTTACATTTTAATGACAACACAAGAATTGATAATACTTACAAAGCTTTATACAAGATAAAGCTAATGAATCATTCCGAAAGTTTGGGATATTTAAATCCAATTTAGCTGTTGATGAGATGATTGTCAAATACTTTGGTCACCATGGGATCAAACAATTTATAAAAGGTAAACCAGTGAGGTTTGGATACAAGCTTTGGGCCCGGTTTTGAGTCAGCGGATATTGTTATAACTTTTCGCTTTATACAGGCAAGGATGCTCAAATCTCTGCTAATACTGGTGATGGCTTCGGTTCAGCAGTGGTAAAAAAGTTGCTTGCAGTATGTACAGATCCCAGAGCACTTGCAGTCTATTTCGATAACTTTTTGAGCAGCATGCAATTGTTGATTGATTTGAAGGGTTCAGAGCTACTGGGACAGTCAAGACACAATAGGACTAAGGCCAAAATTGCCGTGAATCAGACAAGACTTATTCATAATTATAATAAAAACATGGGAGGCGTGGATAAACATTTTATTTATTTTTATTTTGGTCACTGTATAACGAAGAGGGACAAACAGAGGCGTTGCCAAGGACAAGGTTGTAAAACAAACCTCTGACCTTTTGTGTTAAATGTGAAAAAACACGACAGTGATTGTTTTATACCTTATCATACAAAATATACTCTTTTTTTTTAACTGTTTGTATGTAAATAAAGCTGATTTTCTTATAATTGTTCACTTTCATTATTTCTGATCACATGACCCCACTGTCATATTTATAGGACAGGCTGACTCAGCAATTATTATTTTTTTGGAAAAATATTTTTTCTCAATATATTATGTACTTAATTTAAAGACTTGATCAAGAAATTCCAATGTTTTCGATGCTTGGGAAGTAATGGGTTAACAATAAGCCTAATTCTGGCCAATTTCACCAGCATACAAAAAAATCTGAGATAAGAGAGGGCGGAGATAGAGATGAGAGCTGAGATCAGAGAGGGCGGAATTGGTATTGGTACACACAATGGGTGTTAGAATATATTGCAGGTTTCGTGAGGCGGAAGTTGTCACAGACATAAAATGTGTCACCTGTTTATCACAACAAAATGCAGACAGCTTGAATTTCCAGAAGTCCAGGTGGCCTTCGGTATGCATCTGCTGCAGTAGTAGACATTATAAATAAAACCGAAAAATTCATAAAACCCGACCTCACGACCCAAAACGAAGCCAGAAAATTATTATTTATATATTTTTAAGTTTTTGACAGAATATTATGAATGCGGAAACTTTTTATAGTTGCCACTCAATACTGAGCACAACATAAATCACAGTTACTTATAAAATTCGTTATTATATGTCCACCGGAAAGACACAGCGTTGATTTGAAGATGCTGCTTGTGTTTTTTCATTTTTCTACGTAATTAGTCTAAGTTACATACCTTTCTGTTCTTTCTTCGTTTATTAGTTACCTAAACTCACAGCAGAGGGCGCCACAGTTCATTTCTATTCTGTGCGCCTGATGACAGTTTGCCATAGCGTTTGTGTTTTTTGGCGGTTGAGTATAGCAAAAAGTTTTTCTGTGTAAAAAATATTTAGTTTGAGTTTATCTTTGTTGTAACTGAATTTTTCAAAATATTAATAAGTATTTTTAACCTTAATTTAAAGGTTAGTACAAAGAAAACGTGCTAAAGTAGCGGTAAGTTAAGTGTCAGAATTATGACTCCTACAATGGAAAGCGAGGAGGCGCAAGTTTGAGTTTATCTTTGTTATAACTGAATTTTTCAATATATTAAAAAGTAGTTTTAACCTTAATTTAAAGTTTAGTACAAAGAAAACGTGCTAAAGTAGCGGTAAGTTAAGTGTCAGAATTATGACTTCTACAATGGAATGCGAGGAGGCGCAAGTAGTTGCTCCGGAAGGAGAACGAAACGCCACGAGCTCAAGCTCGGATAACAAGTCCTCTCCTTCTTCTTCGGAAGATGAGGAGGGATTTGCCTCGCCGCGGCCCAATAAACGACCCAAGCGTAAGTCAATACATGTCGCTACGTGTTCGGACCCCCGTATACTAGTTTGTGTTCCACCAGCTGCCAGGAACCGAAGTGTTGCACATAAGCGTTCATATGGTGAAATCGGTACGCGAAAAACTGTATCTTGTCTTTTTATTAAAGGGGAAATCAAATCCAGCAGCTCCTTAAACACTTCCTCGGTCATCCTTAAATAATTTCTGTAACCATTTGGTTCACCAATAACTTCTGCTACTAAGTTTACATCGGACAAGCGTTGTCTCTCTTGCAGCCAGTTTTTGACCCACACTTTGTGGCGTTTTTTTTTTTCTTTGGTTGTTCTTCTTGTAGGAGTATTCCTAAGTAACAAAGTAGTTGTTG